>JBBPLZ010000281.1:0-14385 GCA_038090055.1 Hemileccinum hortonii | reverse complement strand
CTGGGCATCGTACTTGGCCAGATTCAATTACAAATGGGTCCACAAGGCAGGCGCCACAATGGGGAAGGCTGATGCTCTCTCTAGAAGAGAAGATCACGCACACGGAACAGATACCGATAATCAGGGAATAACCGTGATGCCCAAAGAGCATATACGCCAAGTTTTCATAACCACGGAAGGCGAAGCCCTGATGAACAAAATCAATAACGAAACAAAAACACTAAATAAAGATGATCTATGCCGCAAGTACGACATGATCTCAGAAAAAGACATATTAATTAAAGAAGGAAAAATCTATGTACCGGATGCATTACAAATGGAATGCACCACCCTATGCCATGATTTGGCAACGGCCAGACATCCTGGAGTCGAAAAGACCCTAGAAATAGCATGCAGGCACTATTTCTGGCCTAACATGGCAGGATATATCAAGGATTATGTTTCTAGATGTGACCGTTGTGCACGGTTTAAAGGAACCAACAAGGCACCCGCAGGGAAACTAGTACCATTGGAGGCACCAGAGATGCCATGGGTGGACATAACCGCGGACTTCACAACAGATCTCCCGATATCAAATGGATTTGACTCGATCCTTGTAATCGTAGATCGATTCTCAAAGGAGGTCGAATTCATCCCATGCAATAAAACAATAAACGCCATAGAGACAGCGAAGTTGTACCTGAACAAAGTTTGGGTTAATCATGGACTCCCCCGAAGCATAGTCTCGGATCGAGGACCACAATTCGCGTCTCATGTCATGCAAGATCTATGCAAAAGACTCGGAATAAAGCCAAAACTATCCACAGCGCATCATCCGCAGACGGACGGACAAACGGAGCGTGTGAATAGAGATATACAGCAGTATTTGAGGTTATACTGCGCAGAAAAACAGACGGAATGGGCCGATTGGCTAGCCATAGCCCAATTCCAACATAATGCAATGGTTCACTCAGCAACCAAGAAATCGCCGTTTGAAATCACCAGATCCTATGCACCACGTATGGGCATTGAGCCCGGCATTTCAAAGGCACTGGCTGCCGATACTCTAGCAGACCAAATGGCCAAAACATTGGACCAGGTCAAAGAAAATATTAAAAAGGCCCAAGAGCAAATGAAGCTACAAGCTGATAAGCATAGATCGGACGCTCCAAAGTATCAGGAGGGCGAGGCTGTATGGCTATCAACCGACAATCTTAGATTGCCACGGGAATCAAAGAAATTATCAGAAAAATGGCTTGGACCATACAAAATAACAAAAACATTAGGGAATGCAGTAGAACTGCAATTACCCAAATCTATGCGGATTCATCCAATAATAAATGTATCACGCATCAAACCGTACAAAGAACGGTTACCCAACCAACCAGTGACAAAACCGGGACCCTCTAACGTCACCGAAGAACAGGACGAAGAGTATGAGGTTGACCGTATAATCGACTCCCACTGGAGGGGGAGGCGACTCGAGTATCTCGTCCACTGGAAAGGGTACGGGGACGATGAGAGGACATGAGAACCAATGGGCAACCTCACACATGCCAAAACGGCACAATCCGAATTCCACGCAGCCCACCCAAACGCCCCTCAAAAATTGCGAATGACTCAGGAAGTCTTTGATTGTTTGTTTTCAAACATACCAGAAAACGTCACGGAAGTGCGAGCCATTTTCGGTTCTATGGATTACTACGATCGTCTGGAAGCCGATCCTTAGAGAGGGGGTGGTGTAACAAACGCTCACTTCACAAAAACCCCTATTTCTTTTATCTTATCTTATCTTCATCTTATCTTATCAGACAAGGAGACCACACAGTCGCATCTCAAGACATGATGTGGACTTGTCACTTTTTCTCACTTCAAGGTCATGTGAACATGTCACGTGACTTAATCCCATATGGTATCACAGCCTTCATTTCATATTCAGTGCTGTGCTCACCTCATGTTGGTGCTTCCATTCTGATGCTGCACCCATCACACACCTTTTTAATGACACAGCATCATGAAACGCCTCATGTACCACAGCCCTTATCAAGGCAGTGTCTTATCTTCTTATCTCGCGTTTCAGATGCAACCCATGACCCTAGATGACTCATGATGACTCCTACCCTTAGCCCAGGGCACAGGGATATGACATATTAGGATAGATTAGGTACAAATAGGTACAAACACCCATGTAGTATATAAACCCTTGGTTCTCCCCCAAAGAATCATTTGAGAATTTAAGAGCTCACCCTTTCACTTTTCCCTTCGTCTTTTGACCCAGACCTCAGCTTGGACAAGCTTCGCGCTGTTCTTTAGTCTTTGGTTGCTTCACGAAGGGGGTAATTCTTTGCCCCACTACATCCACGGTTACTGCCAAAGGAATAGCACAGCTTTTCTTTGACAAGGTCTTCACCCAGTTCGGCCTTTACGAGAAGATCATTTCTGATCACGGCCCACAATTTGCCTCTGCCTTTGCCAAAGAACTTGGACACCTCCTTTCCTATGACCTCGCCCTCTCCACCATATACCACCCTCAAACGGATGGAGAAACAGAGCGAGTCAACCAGGAAGTTGAAACGTATCTATGGATCTTCTGTGGTAATGAACCCTCGTCATGGTCTGCTAAGATCTCCTTGGCAGAATTCACGCACAATCACCACCTCCACTCTGTCACAGGGCAATTGCCCTTCTTTCTCATGATGGGCTTTAAACCCCAAGCTCTCCCCTTGGTTATTCCCTCGTCTACGGTCCCCGCTGTCTCTGATCACATTACTGCCCTTACTGCGGCACGCGATGAAGCCCTTGCTGCACACAAACTTGCCCGTCAAACCATGGTAGCATGTTCCAAGCACCAGTTTACCCCATTCATCACAGGAGATAAGGTTTGGTTAGAAGCACGGAACTTGAAATGTTCTGTGGTCAACCCAAAATTCACCACGAAATGGGAAGGTCCCTTTACCATTACCCAGGTACTTTCCCCGATCACGTACAAACTCTGCCTCCTCAAAACTTGGTGGATTCACCTGGTCTTCCATGCCTCGTTGTTGACACCCTATCACGAGAACTCCGTCCACAGCCCCAATTTCCCAGCTCCTCCCCCAGACCTTGTAGAAAGCGAGGAGGAATACGAAATTGAGAAGATCTTGAAACACTGCAGAATGCCGCGCTCCTATTCCTTCCTGATCCGATGGAAGGGCTACTCCGCCAAAGAAGACTCCTGGGTTTCGGAGTCCGATCTAAAGCACACTGTGGAGTTTGTAAATGACTATAAGAAACATCACCACCTCTGATCCTGTTCCCTCACCCCTTCCATCACACCACCATGTCCATTGACCAACTTGTCGCTGTCCCAGCCTCCACCCTCGTTCCTGACCCCTTCATCCGCTCCCAGTCCTCATTGCCTGTCATCACCCCATCGCCTTTCCACATCATCGACGACATCGACAATGTCAATATCTCCAGTAACGCCGCCACTGCTGGGTGGGGCACAGAGGAAAACATTGTACTGGTTCTGGTTTTACCCCCCGTTTCTATTGCCACAATTACTTCCACTGATATGCATTCCATCATCACTGTAGACCTCCCCCTGACGGCCCACCGCACCTGTGAGGGATACCCAGACGCCACATACGCTCAGAACATCCTCCGGCTAGTTTTCGATCCCTGCTTGGCGTGGTACATCGACTCTTATCTTGACATGGATTCCCCCCTCCTCATGCTTTACTAAGCATTCCTAGGCCTAGAACGGCTCACTCCTATCCTGCAGTCCACCGAGACTGCTGATGCTCTCCACAGGCTAACCAAAGCCCCCCTCTTCTCCATCCACCACCATACTCGTGGCGCCCTCATCACCCTCGTCCACCAGTTATATTTTGGCGAGTTCCTTATCGAGATTGATCGCTTTGCTCATGCCATTGCTGATCACTATCGCACCGCCCCCGCCTCTCTTTCCCCACCATATACTACCCGCTCCTCTTCCTCCGCCTCATCATCCCCCCTCACTGCTGACAAGCTTTGTGCCGTTGAATGAGCTGAAGCATGGTGGACTGGTTTTGACAGTCGCCAACCACTCCCCGCGACACACCCCAGGTACCACGAGACGTGCCATATGTGTCACTGCCTCGGATATCGACAGGCTCAGTGCCCCCTCTACAAGTGCCCCATCTGTCTGTGTGCTGCCCCTGGTCATCCTCAGGCCACATGCCCCCTCCGCCGCCATGAACCCCTTCGCGTCTCCTCCTCTTCCTCCTCGGGGTCCTCGACCCAACAATCCATGTCCTCTTCGTCCCCGTCCTCATCCCGCCACACCTGTGGCACTCCTTGTTCCCCTACTGCCAGGTGCGGACCGAACCATTGTTGCATGGTCTCTCCCATTCCCCTGCTCCCTCACAATCCCTCTCCCGTCTTCAGAATCGACCCTGAATGGGATGACAACACCTATGCCAACATCACTGGCTCCCCAGGCACTACACCCTCAACTTCTGAGCTTCAACACTGTGGACCTTCAAGTTCCCTCATTGGTGCTTTGGGTTTAGTGGGGGGGTAATGTTATGATTTCCTATAATTTGTCATCCACTATGTCTTTTTCCTGCTTATCCTTTTCTTTCATGATGATAGACACTCCACGGTAACCTGCAGGTTCACCTTTCTCGCACTATCATCACACGTATTCATCTCCCTTGTCTCATGATGACCAGCACTCCACGGTAACTGTTATAGTTCGTGTCCAACCCATACGCTTTTTCACTTTTTCTTACCTTACACTTCACTCATATCCTATGATCCCTGAGCACCGTTTTACCCCTAATCCCTTTCCAAAGTCACGTGACCAGTGCATGTGACCGCGGAAAACATCACCTGACCTAGGGCCCAGACCATGACATCACTATGATGTCACACCTCATGGACAGCTTCTTTCTCTCACACATATGCTTCTTTTCTTCTTTCACATTCCATGACTTTCTATCACATTCTATCTCTCACGTCTACTCTAAAGTCGTCCTTACCTATATAAACCCTACCTTACTCGCTGTATTTTCCTCAGTCCTGTTCATTTGTACTCCTCCCTTCCTCATAGGGACCTTGTCCACCTGAATACCACTCCTCTTCTTTCATCGCCAGCCTCGTCCTCTGTCAAGGGACTCGTATGCTTCACCTCGTTACCGTGATCCTCCCAATACTGACTACTGACATCGTCTTCACCGTTTCACTCGTCTTCAGTACTCATCATCATCGCCTATATATCTTTTATCAACTCCTTGCACCTGTTGCTCCAGGCCTTCATTGTTATTAGGTTCAAGGCCGACAACAGTAACTCCATCGAGTTCACCTTTCTTGCATGGTCATCACTTGTACCAGTGTTTCGGGTTCTGACTCATGACAAGTCATACCTTATCGCATATGACTCATCCCAAGCCATGCTTCCTTTGCTTGGCATTACTAATTCTCTTGGCACTTACCAAGCGTGCCCTTTACCCTGATTACATAGCTTGGTCCGTGCACACTCCTCTTAGGTATATAAACCCCACGTCATGTACCTGTCCCTTAGCTTAGTTCTCCTTGGGAATATACCCTTAGTCCCTTGTCCTTGACCCTCTTGATGCGTCGACTCTCGTCTTCGCGATAATGTCCTTGTCCTTCATACTAATTGGACTATCTTTGAACCACTTGATCTTGTCGCTGGGCAACCTCTCGTCCAGGACTCATTCTTCAACTTTTGATCGCTGAACACCCCATCGGCATTGTCCCAACACTCCTCGTGTTTGCCCTTAGCCAACTAGGGGTTATCCAAGGCTACGCTCGCTCCTACCCGGACCAAGTGTAACAACCTTAGTCTCCGTAATTTCCCCAGTCCTGTTCATTTGTATTCCTCCCTTCCTCATAGGGACCTTGTACACTTGAATACCACTCTCCTCTTCATTCACCAGCCTAGTTCTCTGTCAAGGGACAACTTATGCTTCACCTCATAACCGTCATTCTTCCGATCCTGACTACCAACATCGTATTCGCCATCTCTCTCATCTTCAGCACTCGCCGTCATTGTCTCTATGATTTTTACCAACTCCTTGCACCTGTGTTCTAGGTGCTCATCGATATTGTTGTTCAAGGCCATTAACACTTGAACAGGACTCCCCAAAGCCTGACCCATCTACATCCCACTTCTTTTCATTTATGCCACGGTCATCCCATATTGACTGTTACGTTTGTTGCAGACAAGCCGCTGCACTCGCTTTCTATTAGTTAAACATCCCTGCCTCCACTCCTCTCAAATTTGATCCCAACAACGACTGGGACCCAGAAGTTTTAGTTGCTGCTCATCGCCAAGCTGCTCCCTGTCATCGTCATCCTCACCATGTTTATCAGCAGGACCCACATTATCTTCACTCAGAATACCATCCAAGTTGGGACATTGGTCACCCCAATCTCTCCGTACTTTGCCCCCGTGTCATCCTCCACCGAAACAGGTTCCCATTCTTCTAAAATTCCCCAGAGCATTTTTGGAAGATAGAACGCAATATGGATGTCGGAAGAACCTGCCCCTGAAACATGGCAGGACATTCTCAACCAGTTCTCATTCCTCTCTAACATGATGCAGCAACAACAATTTATAAGCGCCACCACCGCTGCCCCTGCTGCTGCCCCTGCTCCCACTCCCATCGTTGCGCCCCCTCCTCCTTCCTCATACAAGGCTTTTGCCGACCCTGGCATGTGGGACAGCAACTGCTCCACCTTTCGCAATTGGTGGACCAAGGTAGCAGCTTGGACTCAATGCCAGTCCTCGCTGACATGTAAACAATCAATGGTCACCATCCTCTTGTGCATGGATAGAAAGGCCACAGATTTCGCGCGCATTACCCTCCAAGGATACATGACCAAGAAGGATAACAAGATAACTGATGCAGAGAATGTTGACGGCCTTGAACTACTTATGACGACGAGTACCTTAGAACACAGGTACGAGGAGGAACTGAACGAATAGGAGGAAACGATGACGACGGGTGTCAACGATGAGTGACACAGCAAGCACGAGATCGGTGGCAGGAAGACGAGCGACGAAAGTGACGATGTGAAGCATAAAGAGAGTCCCTTGACAGAGGACTAAGCTGGCAGAATGAAGAGGAGTGGTATTCAGATGGTCAAGGTCCCTATAGGAGAGGGAGGTATACAAATGAACAGGACTGAGGAAAATACGGCGAGTGGGATAGGGTTTATATATGACGAGACGACTTTAGGGCAGACGTGAGAAAAGGAACATGATGGAAGGTCATAGAATATGAAAGAAGGAAAGAAGCGTAACCGTGAGAGAGAGAAGCTGTCCATGAGGCGTGATATCATAATGATGTCATGGTCTAGGCCCTAGGTCAGGTGATAGTTCCCGCAGTCACGTACACTGGTCACGTGACTTTGGAAAAGGATTTAGGGGTAAATGGTGCTCAGGGATTCAGAGATATGAGCGAAAGGTAAAGTAAAAGAAAAGTGAAAAGCATACGGGTTGGACACGAACTATAACAGAGAAGGCTAACGTGTGACCCAAGTGGTCCGCATTAAAGAGAAAGGTCAAGGCCCACTTCCGTATTGACATTGTTGCTGAGGAGTCCTATTGAAAACTCCTCTCACTCAAGCAGGGCAATATGCCCATTGAAGTGTTTATGCAGCAATTCAAGCTGCTCAGGTCTGACACCAACCTGTCAAAAGATCAGGTGTTAAGGATGTACAAGGAGGGTATAGATTATCAAATCTACACCCAAATCTCTCTTTGCGACCTTGCCATTGACAATACCCTCAACAAGTGGCAGGAAACTGCTGTCTCTATTGGCAAAATCTTCAATCAAATGCGATTGTTTCAATCGCATTTGATGACCAACCAGTTCCAACCCCGCTCAGCTAACCAGTTCACCAAGACAGGCATGCAACCGGGCCAAGGGGCCCCTATGGACACTCGCGCAATCCAACCAGCAAAGAACATGTGCACCTGCGACAACTGCAATGAGGTAGGACACATATCTTGTAATTGCACCAAGCCTCACTGTCCTCAAGGCCAACCCCAGTTTAACCCCCTCACGGAAAGAACAATGTATCCGCCCCCTCACATCCAAAATCGGGAGATTGCTGCTCCCTCCGCCGGTGAACAAGGTTCCAGGAATCCCCTGTGGATGACCAAAGAGGTCCAGGCCTATTACTACGACCTCTTTGAGGCTTGTGCCCGCCAAATGGCGGCCGATGAACTAAAGAATTCGGGAAAAGAGAAAGCTGAGTGAACCTGGGAGGTGTTCCCTCAGCTACGGACAAATCACATGTATCTTCTTCTTCTTTCTCTACTCCTTCTCCTACATTTAATAAGTTTTCTGTTCTTGATGTTGAAGGGGAGATGGACAGTGACATAGTTGATGACGCACTGAACAATTCTTTTACTTACGTCTCACAGTCTGACAGAGCATCTCAATTGAGCGTGGCACCAGACTCAAAACAAAGTGTGCTTAATTCTCTGACAAAAGAAAAAATATCCCTTTCCCCTATTTATAAATCCTCCTGCACCTCATTTTCGCATGTTGAACCCTCTACCTCCCAAGGAGGAGAATTCAACATTCTCACTAACGTTTCTTTTCAGAAAAACAATGAATGGCACGAATGCGCCACCAAAGCTCTACTCGACTCCAGAGCAGTTCAAACCTTCGTCAACAAAAAAATGGGTAAAAACAAACAGTATCTCTATGCTCCCTCTTTCTAACACTATTGCCATCACCAACATTGATGGTACAGTATCTAAACATGGACAAATTACTCATTACGTCTCCATTATACTAACATTTCAAGGGCACTCCGAGGGAGTCGATGCGCTAGTCATGATCCTCGGAATGCATAATATCATTTTAGGTTTTGATTGGTTCCACTGTCACAATCCTCTCATCGACTGGGAGGATAAGACAATCATTGTTAACGGCCTTGAACCTAATAATGACGAGCACCTAGAACACAGGTGCGAGGAGCTGATAAAAGACGAGGAGTCGATGACGGCGAGTGTCGAAGACTAATGAGACAGCGAAGACGATGTGTGTAGTTGGAATCAGTTGTATCACGGTAACGAGGTGAAGCATATAGTGGTCCTTTGACAAAGGACTGGGCTGGCAGAGTGAAGAGGAGTGGTATTCAAATGTACAAGGTCCCTGTGAGGAAGGGAGGAATACAAGTGAACAGGACTGGGGAAATTACGGAGACTAAGGTAGGGTTTATATAGAGATAGACGGGTTTAGGGCAGGTGTGGGATATAGAATATGACAGAAGGTCATGGAATGTGAAAGAAGAAAGGAAGCATACGTGTGAGAGAAAGAAGCTGTCCATGAGGCGTGACATCATAATGATATCATGGTCTAGGCCCCAGGTCAGGTGATGTTTCCCGCGGTCATGTGCACTGGTCACATGACTTTGGAAAAGGATTAGGGGTAAATGGTGCTCAGGGATCATAGGATATGAGCGAAGTGTAAAGTAAGGAAAAAGTGAAAAGTGTACTATGTGGACATGAACTATAACAATCATCTTCTCTCATTGCACTTGTAACTGTCGAGCTACTAATGCCCCACAGTTAATCAAGGACATCTGGAATGTCAACATCTGCTCTATCAAGGAGGGACTTGCTGAAAAAGTTCCCAAACAATACCACACCTTCCTCAATGTATTTAGTAAGGAAGAATCAAAACACATGTCCATACGCAAACCCTGGGACCATGCCATTGACCTTAAACCTGACTTTGTTTCCAAGAAAGGACGAGTCATTCCACTCTCTGACGCTGAACTTGAAGAAGTTTGTAACTTTATTTCTAGCAAACAAGAAAAGGGCTATATTCGGCCCTCTAAATCCCCTCAAACCATGCCAGTATATTTTATTCCCAAGAAAACCAGAGAAACATGCCTCATTATGGATTACCAATATCTGAATGAGGGTACAGTAAAAAACTCATACCCCTTACCACTCATTTCTTCTCTAGTTGACCGCCTCAAAGGCGCTGACAAATTCACATGCCTCGATCTGCAATGGGGGTATAACAACATCCATATTAAGGAAGGTGACAAATGGAAAGCCATCTTTGTTACTCCTCTTGGGGCTTACGAGCCCATTGTTATGTATTTTGGCATGACTAACTCCCCGCCAACATTCCAACAGATGATGAATGACATTTTCAATGACCTGTACGCCGTTGTCATCATCTACTTGGATGATATGTGTATCTTCACAAAGGGAAAGTCTGACGATGATCATTCAAAAGTCATCATGGAGGTGTTGCAGTGCTTGCGTGAAAACGACCTCTATGCTAAACCAGAAAAATGTGTATTTAATGCTGACAAAGTTGACTTCTTAGGCATGACTGTATCAAAAAATGGGGTTGGCATGCAATCCAAGAAAGTCGATGCAATCCTTGACTGGCCAACCCCCACAAAACTAAAACAGCTTCAATCTTTTCTCAGACTTTGTAATTATTATTGTCATTTCATTAACAGTTTCGGACAGATCGCACACCCTCTTAACGATCTTACCAAGAAGGGTGTTACGTATGTATGGGGAGAGGCCCAACAAACAGCATTTGATACACTCAAAAAACAATTTACAAACGCCCCTCTCCTCGCTTTCCCAGATTCCTCTAAAGAGATGTGCATCGAAACAGATGCAAGCAACATCGCCACTGGAGCTGTTTTATCAGTTCTGGGGGTGGATAAGTTATGGCACCCCTGCACTTTCCTTTCTCATTCTCTTTCACTTGCGGAAAAGAATTACCCCGTTTACAACAAAGAACTTCTAGCTATTATCTGCGCTCTAGAAGAGTGGCACCATTATCTTATCAGAAAAGCTAACTTTGAAATCTGGACAGATCACAAGAACCTCAAATATTGGAAAAAACCACAGACGCTGTTTGGATGACAAGCTTGCTGGCACAAGTTATTACAAGAATTCAACTACATCCTTATTTACAAACCCAGATCCATCAACGGCCATGCCGATGCCCTATCCCACCACCCTGATCATGGTGATGCCATTGACAACCTCAACAAAAACATCACCGTCTTTCCTTCTACCGTCATCCGAGTTGCTAATTTATCTATCCCTATTACTCTCACCTCCAAGGACACATGCATCCCCACTAAGGGCTCTGATGCTGCGGCCGGGTTCGACCTTTATTCTACCTCGGATCTTGACATCCCTGCCCATGACCAAGCACTTATCCCCACCCACGTCAAGATTCAGCTCCCTATCGGCATGTATGGGAGAATTGCACCTTGATCAGGCCTTGCCTTCAAACATAAAATCGATGTCATGGCCAGAATCATTGACACCGATTATAGGGGAGAAATGGTGTAATTCTCTTCAACCACTCATCCTTTCCATTCCACATATCTAACAGTGATTGTATCACCCAACTAATTATCGAAAAAATAGAAAACCCCACATTAACAGAAATCAAGATTCTTGACGAGTCTCAACGTAACGATAAAGGTTTCAGCTTAACCAGAGTCCAAGCCATTTCCTCTACTACTCTAACACCAAACTTCGACACTAAACTTCATTTTGAATCAGCAAAGATGGACATTGATGCGATCAATGAATACGAATATTACTCAGATGAAAAGCTTTTTAAATCTTCTAACAGCATCATTTTCGTGCCTTCTTGTCTTCATAACAAACTCATTTCCCTTTTCCATGATTCTCCAGTGTCTGGTCATCCTGGCCGTGACCGTACTATCTTTTCTCTAAAAAAGTTTTATTGGTGGTCAGGAGCTGCTAAAGACATTGCCGAATACGTAGATCACTGCCAGGTGTGCTCCCTCACGAAGGGATTGTCAAAGCCACCGGCAGGAAAACTTATGCCTCTTCCTACTCCTCGCCCTTGGGTCGATATATCTATCGATTTCATCACAGGTTTTCCCACCTCTAACGGGTACGACACTATTGGCATCGTTGTTGATCGTTTCTCCAAAGAAATCGTTCTCTTCCCCTGTCACAAAACTACTTCCTCTTCGGACTTAGCCACTTTATTTAGAGACCACATATGGTGTTCTCACGGACTTCCTTCCTCCATATTGTCAGACCGAGGCCCTCAGTTCATCTCGGAGTTAACAAAGGAGTTGTGCAAGGTCTTGGGCATCTCTCAAAAACTATCAACCACCTACCACCCACAAACCAATGGCCAAATGGAGCACGTCAACCATGAGATTCTCGCCTACCTTCGAGCATATGTCACAAAGAAGCAGGATTTGTGGACATCCCATCTCAAAATGGTGCAATTCATCCACAATGCCTCCCTTACCACCACTACTGGCACTTCCTTCTTTTCTGTCACACGTAATTATCAACCCCGAGACGGGGTTGAACCCTCTTCCTCTACCACCCCTGGGGGGTCATTTGCTAATGCTATGGGCAAGGACCACAACAAAATCTTTGCCATTTTGCAGAAAACCCGGGACTGGATGTCCCACATACAAGAATCCAAATGCTCCTCCACTCCATCATATTCTATCAGCAATCTTGTGTGGCTTTCCACTGAGCATCTTTCCCTACCCTATCCCATGTGTAAATTAACCCAAAAATTCATCAGCCCATATCATATCACCGCACTTCTCCCTAATGCCATCACCCATCACCTTCCTTCCCACATCTCCATTCATCCCACTGTCAATATTTCCTGCATTAAACCCTATAAAGCCCTGCTGGCTGGTCAACCCATATTTAAACCCAATGCTATCACCATGACCAAAGATCAGCACGAAGAATACGAAATTGATTTTATTGCCACCTCTCGTCTTCACCACAGGAAACTCCAATATCTCATCCACTGGAAGGGTTGGGATGAAGTCAACCATACTTGGGAGCCAGCCGTTAACTTAAAACATGCACAGGACGCTATCGCTGATTTCCATTGGTCTCATCCAAACGCCCCTAGACCTATCTGCTCCATATCCAAGACCAACTTCCTCTCCTTATTCCAACCCTTTGGGCCCTCCTATACTGAATTCACAGACTCGAGATTGGACCTCAAATCTAGTGAATGGAGGGTAATGTTATAGTTCATGTCCAACACTGTACGCTTTTCACTTTTTCTTACCTTACACTTTGCTCATATCCTATGATCCCTGAGCACCATTTTACCATTAATCATCTTTCCAAAGTCACATGACCAACACACGTGACTGCGGGAAACATCACCTGACCTGGGGCCCAGACCATGACATCAGTATGATGTCATGCCTCATGAACATCTTCTTTCTCTCACATGTATGCTTCTTTCCTTCTATCACATTCCATTGCCTTCTATCACATTCTATGTCTCACATCTGCCCTAAACTCACCTCCCTCTATATAAACCCTACCTTAGTCTCCGTAATTTCCCCAGTCCTGTTCATTTGTATTCCTCCCTTCCTCATAGGGACCTTGTACACTTGAATACCACTCTCCTCTTCATTCACCAGCCTAGTCCTCTGTCAAAGGACAACTTATGCTTCACCTCGTAACCGTCATTCTTCCGATCCCGACTACCAACATCATATTCACCGTCTCTCTCGTGTTCAGCACTCATCACCATCGTCTCTACATTTTTTACCAACTCCTCGCACCTGTGTTCTAGGTGCTTGTCGATATTGTTGTTCAAAGCCATTAACAGTGTCCATGAGGCATGACATCATAATGATGTCATGGTCTGGGCCCCAGGTCAGGTGATGTTTCCCATGGTCATGTGCACTGGTCACGTGACTTTGGAAAGTGAACTAGTGGTAAACGGTGCTCAGGGATCATAGGATATGAGCGAAGTGTAAGGTAAAGAAAAAGTGAAAAGTGTACAATGTTGGACACAAACTATAACAATTGTGGGTACCATCGGCATTGTAAACAGGGATAGGACAGGGGAGTTTGTGAGTATTCATCCCTTTTCAAGGACGAAAGTGTGGTTGATCAAGCATCCAATGCAGTCAGAGTCCAAGAGCATGGTGACCAGGAAGTTGCGCATGTCATTGGTAATGATAGAGGCAGGAAGTTCAAGGGAATTGGAGGATGAGGAGACACGATGGACGAAACAAGGGCGGTGCTGGAGATCATGAAGGATCCAATGAGTGTCAGCAAACAAGAGGGAGTGTAGATCCATAACAAGAGATGAGGTGACCTCAGCAAGCCATGAATTGTGGATGAAGGAGCAGAGATGGCAATGGTGAAACAACCAAAGACTAAAGAACAGTGCGAAGCTTGTCCAAGCTGAGGTCTGAGTCAAAAGAGGAAGAAAAAGTGAAAAGGTGAGCTCTTAAATTTGTTATGGTCCTAACCGACCTCCCTCCCGGATTGGGACAGACCCAACCGCAACCTGTACTTCTTAACCCCTATCTTTTGGGAGTCACGTGACCAGTAGCACGTGACCGTGGGATAGTGTCACATGA
>JBBPLZ010000280.1:0-14388 GCA_038090055.1 Hemileccinum hortonii | reverse complement strand
GCCCATCTGGATTGGAGGGAAAGAAGATGAGTGTGCCGTTGGCTGAGTAACAACGAGAACATTCGATCTGCTGACTGTCAGTAAGCATACTCAGAATATTGGTGCATTCCACATACTTTCGGGTGTATGCAATGCGAGCTCAACTGCAGCCAGTTCCTCACCATACCAATGCCAAAGATTATCAGCTTCAAGGCCCAGGCACCGCTGTTCCTTGGTGCATCGATCCACTTTCAGCATCCCACGGATCCCGACACGAACATCCTTGTCTTCCATCCACAGTGGAATGACGCCAGAGGACGGGGTGATCCATATGTCTTCCATGAGCGTTTGATCATCACGTAAGTCTGCAAGTTTTGTTGGAAGGGGAGTTGGAAGGGAATCAACCACTCGGGGTCATACATCGTCTCGAGCTGTGAACAGTATGTATTGAATTTCCGGATCGCACTCAGGAGGGCGGGCTGACGTTTGGCAATGGCTTTCGCGTCTGCTGATGAAGCTTTGTCCCTGGAATATTAAAAAAT
This sequence comes from Hemileccinum hortonii, assembly GCA_038090055.1. Taxonomy (NCBI): domain Eukaryota; kingdom Fungi; phylum Basidiomycota; class Agaricomycetes; order Boletales; family Boletaceae; genus Hemileccinum; species Hemileccinum hortonii. Next base: position 13,867 of record JBBPLZ010000280.1, on the reverse strand, counting down.
GTTAGCTTCATGTTAGCCAGACGAGGCAATAAAATACCAAGTGGCTTCTGTCCGCCACCAACAGCCTGATCAAGGCGGTCCCATTCAAAAAAGGATGCTATGGCGCATTTGCGAATATTGATCTTCAGGTCACGAGTGAGAAGGAGAAGCCTGACGAATTCAAAGCTGACTTGGTTGAGCTCGGGAAACGTGTCTTGGACGTTGAGCGATGCATAGAGAGCATCCACTTTGGTCATTAACCGATCGTGAGTGCGCTCCAAGCCATCGAGTACAGAAAGGGCTTCTTGACATAGTTCGTCCTTCTCAATCATGCTTCGGGCAGTTTGCAAGGCTTTGTCGGTAGCATCAAGGTCAGACTGCAACGAGATGACCGTGTCAAGCTGTTTCTTGAGGCGCTTGGGAGCATCTTGTAACTGCTGTGTCAGAAAGTACACGAGAACACAGATTGTACATACGGGCTCTAACCGACAGCTGAGAAACCCTCTGGAGGGCCCACTGTTCTCGGAGGTCTTTGAGAGAGTATCCACATTCAGAAATTTGCCGATGTGCTGCTTCACCTTGTTCCTGGACCCCACGACGAAGGCGGTGTTTGATCCAATCGACGAGATCCGCTCTCATCTCGTGGCCAACTGCAGATGCCTGTCGATCTATCATCCAAATGCGACGGTTGCACTGAACATAACGAGAAATAAGTTGATTCTAGAAAGGGGAATAAGGTTTCCTTACCGATGAAGAGCGCTCAACACCAATCAATTTAATTAGACGAGACCACAGTCTTTCGGTGCCTTCACCATCAGACAAGCCTAGACCAGCCGAGAGATGAGGATTGAATACAAGCTGACATGCCCATTCGTGTCCATAAGCATGCATTGCTGTGGTGGCAAAGCGGAGTCGTTGAACAGCATCTGATGGAAGTATGTCATACTGTAAATCTTGTTACGATTCCTTATGCTTTGTCATTCGCTATGCCTATTTCTACTTATTATTTTTCTTTATGATGGTAGACTCTCCACGGTAACCTGCGGGTTCACCTTTCTCACGCCACCATCGTACACATTCGTTCTCTTTACCTCACGATGACCAGCACTCCACGGTAACCCCATCGGGTTCACCTTTCCTACGCTGTCATCGCTCGTACCATTGTCTCGGGTCTTGACTCACGTCGAGTCATACCTCGTCGCGCATGACTCATTCTGAGTCACGCTTCTGTTGCTTGGCATTACTAATTCTCTTGGCGCTCACCAAGCACGCCCCTTACCCTGATTACATAGCTTGGTCCGTGCACGCTCCCCTCGGGTATATAAACCCCCTCGTCGCATACCTGTCCCTTAGCTTAGTTCTCCTTGGGAATATACCCTTAGTCCCTTGCCCTTGATCCCTCGTGCGTGTTGACTCCCGTCTTCGCAACAACGTCCTAGTCCTTCATATTAATTGGACTATCTTCGAAACCCTTGATCTCGTCGCTGGACAACCTCCCGTCCAGGACTCGTTCTTCGACTCTTGATCGCTGAACACCCCGTCGGCATCGTCCCAACACTCCTCGCGTCAGCCCTTAGCCAACTAGGGGTTATCCAAGGCTACGCTCGCTCCTACCCGGACCAAGCGTAACAAAAGAACTAAGCTTCTTCTTTCACGGCTACTACTACGTAAGTCGTATCACTGAACCACTCTGTCCCATCACAGAGATCCTCGTTGGACCGCCACTCGGCGTCCCCCTCCCATCATCGCCCCTGACTCCACTGATGAAGACCAGGACACCGCTCCGCCTCTTCGAACTCCCACGTCGTCCTTCAGACGAAACCCTTCACCCCCGCCTTCGCCTTCACCCCTGCCTTTGACGCCTCCGACAACTATGTCTACGGCAAAACCCGTCGAGCTCAAGCTCAATTCCCCCTCTGAATACGATGGCTCCTTTGCCAAATACCAGGCATGGTTTAACTCCTGCCTATTCTACCTCTCGACCAACGCTGATGTGTACAACACCGAAGCAAAGAAAATCGCGTTCATCCTCTCGTTCATGACGAAAGGATCGGCCCACACCTGGGCAACTACCTTCCGTGCCGCCGGCATCAACACGATCTCCGGCACCGTATCCATGGGTACTTGGGCAGACTTTGTCAACAAGATTAACAAGGCCTTCCAGCATCACGATGTCGTTGAACAATCCATCGCCTGGATGTCCACCACCTGCATGATCTCCTCGAAGGGGGTATACAAGCCCTCTCTCTCCTCGTACACGTTCCAATTCCAGAACCACGCCGCCATCGCCGGAGTCACCGACTCCAATGTCCTCATCGGCTATTACTCTGCTGGTATCCCAGCGCCCGTCATGTCTCGTATTATGATGATGGAAACAGTCCCCACCCAAATCGAGGACTGGTACAAGAAGGCTATGACCTTCCACACCATGTGGGAACGCGCCCAGGAAATCAAAGCGCGTAATGCCAAACCCACGACCCCCTCGAAAACCTTCCATCTCCCCCGCGCCGTCGACCCCGATGCAATGGACGTCGACATTATCTCTACCCGCCCCCCGAAACTTACTGACGCCCTCCGCACCGAATGCGCCCGCAAGGGCCTCTGCTTCAAATGCCGGAAACCTGGCCATACCTCTGCAAACTGCAAGGCCAAGTTCGCCCCATCCCCCGCACCATCCGGAGACAAGAAGTCGAAAGGTGGTGATGTAGCTGTCGCAAAGAACAATGAAGAAGAGACGGCTCTGCCGGACTTGATGGAATGTGACGACGAAGGCACCCCTGAGTCCGTTTCTTACGCACGGGGTTTTTGAAAGGGGAGTATCGATCGACGCGATCCTCCCCCATTGTATCTAAGGCTGTGCATGTATCATCCAAAAACTAGTAGGTCTTTGAGTATTCCAGTCCAACTCATTGTCCCCTCGCGCACCCTCAAAAACATCGAAACCACCGCCCTCGTTGACTCTGGCGCAACGATCAACTGCCTCGACTGGCAGTTCGCACGAAAACACCGGATTCCTTGTAAGAAACTGGAAAAACCAATCCAGGTTCGAAACATCGATGAAACCCTGAACAAGAAAGGCACCATCCGGTACACCGCCAACTTGTTCATCTCTGTCAATGGCGTCACTCACGAAGTTCTTTTCCACGTCATGGGATGTGGAGAAGAACGCATTATCCTCGGCTTCCCCTGGTTGACCGCAGTCAACCCCACTATCAACTGGGAGAAGAACACTATTCAGATCGACGAGTCTACCGACCAGTCGAAAATCCTCTTTGACAAATCCTCCGCCGACTCGACCACCCATGACGCGTTCCTTGCTCGCCTCCGCTACCAAGAACCTACTCCTACTCCCCGCCACCACCAGATCCATCACGACTGGGACAAATGCCTCTATGACTATCTCGATGTGGGAAATCCCGAGTACATCACCGCCGAAAGCTTTGTCAAGACCGCCGTGTCTGCCTACTCCTGCGAACGGTACATCCGCGGCGACCGTCGAATCTTCATCAACCCAACCCGTGTCAAAGCCTATACCACCGCCACCGATCTCGCGATCAAACAACTCGTGAACAAACCCAAAATCACTCTTCCCCCGGAATACTCTGCTTTCTCGAAGGTATTCTCCGAAGTCGCCGCCGGCGAACTCCCCCCGTCTCGCCCCTACGATCACGCCATTAACCTTAAGGACTCTTTCACTCCGAAAATCGGTAAGATCTACCCTCTATCCCCCGACGAAAAGAAAGCCGCCGAGGACTTCCTCGACGAAAACCTCAAAGCCAAAAAGATCTGTCCCTCACAATCCCCCCAAGCATCGCCCTTCTTCTTCGTCAAGAAGAAGGATGGCAAACTCCGCCCCTGCCAAGACTATCGCTACCTGAATGAGCACACCGTTCGGGACGCCTATCCTCTTCCCCTGATCACTGACCTCGTAGATAAACTCAAAGAGGCTCAGGTATACACGAAATTCGATGTTCGTTGGGGGTACAACAACGTCAGGATCAAAGACGGCAATCAATGGAAAGCCGCGTTCATTACCCACAAAGGCCTCTTTGAGCCCACGGTCATGTTCTTTGGCATGACAAACTCACCCGCGACCTTCCAGAGATTCATGAACGATTCCTTCCGCGACATGATCGCCGAATGATGGCTCATTATCTACATGGATGACCTACTGATCTTCTCCCCAGATCAGAAGACCCACGAGGAGCACACCAAGCGCGTCCTACAACGCATGGAGGAACTCGACCTCCACCTCAAACTCGAGAAATGTGTATTCGACATCAAAGAGGTCGAATACTTGGGTATGATCGTGAAGCCGGGCCAACTCGCCATGGACCCGGTTAAACTTGACGGTATCGCCAAATGGCCGGTACCCACTAACCTCAAGGGCGTTCGCTCCTTCTTGGGCTTCGCCAACTTCTACCACCGCTTTATCCCTGACTACTCCACAGTCGCACGCCCCCTCATCGATCTCACCAAGAAAAAGCAACCTTGGGTCTGGACCGCTGACCAACAACAGTCCTTTGATCGGCTCAAAGAACTTTTCCAGTCCCGCCCGGTCCTCCAACTCCCGGACCTCTCCAAGCCCTTTGCTATCGCCACCGACGCCTCCAAATGGGCCACCGGTGGTATTCTCCTCCAAACCGATGCCAACGGAGATTGGCACCCCTGCTCTTACAACTCTGCTTCGCTATCTCCTGCGGAACGGAACTACGACATCCATGATCGCGAACTCCTCGCGATTCTCCGTGCCTTGAAAATGTGGCGCCACTATCTCCATGGCTCCACCTTCCCCGTTCAGGTCTTCACGGACCACAAGAACCTGACCTATTTCCGTCAGGCCCAAGAACTCAACCGCCGCCAAGCCCGCTGGCTTCTTGACCTAGCGGACTTTGATCTGAAAATCATCCACGTCCCCGGCAAACTCCTCGCCAGTCCTGATGCTCTATCCCGCCGCCCAGATCTCATCCCCGAGTCCAATACGGACAACTCCAACGTCATCGCTCTCCCCGATTCCATGTTCGTGAATCTCATCGATACCACTCTCCACGAGAAGCTGGTTGCTTCCTCTGCCTCTGACCCTCTCGTCCTCAATGCCATCCAAGCCACGGTCGGCAAGAAACTCCAGATCTCCCCCTTCCGCACCAATCTCGAGGATTGGTCTTACTCCGACGGCCTCCTCTCCTTTAAAGGCCGTACCTACGTCCCTCCCGATGGAACTCTCCGCCGTGACGTGGTGGCCGGGTGCCACGACCATGAAACGGCAGGCCACCCCGGGTTCCTGAAAACACATCAACTTGTGTTTGCTCAGTATTGGTGGCCGGGACTTGCCCAGTTTGTCCGCCAATATGTCGCTGGCTGCGCCATCTGCCAGCAGAACAAGGTTAACACACACCCCACGGTTCCCCCTCTTGTCCCCATCCGCTCCTCCTGCACCCGCCCCTTCCAGCAGGTCTCCTGTGACCTCATCACCGGTCTTCCTCCGTCCTCTGGCTTCGATTTGCTCTTGGTCGTGGTCGACCATGGGCTTACGAAGGGAGTAATTCTTTGCCCCACTACGTCCACGGTAACTGCCAAAGGAATAGCACAGCTTTTCTTCGACAAAGTCTTCACACGGTTCGGCCTCTATGAGAAGATCATTTCTGATCACGGCCCGCAATTCGCTTCGTCGTTCGCCAAAGAACTTGGACGCCTCCTTTCCTATGACCTCGCCCTCTCCACCGCATATCACCCTCAAACGGATGGAGAAACAGAGCGAGTCAACCAGGAGGTTGAAACATATCTTCGGATATTTTGCGGTAATGAACCGTCGTCATGGTCTGCTAAGATCTCCTTGGCAGAATTCACTCACAATCATCGCCCCCACTTGGTCACAGGGCAATCGCCCTTCTTCCTCATGATGGGCTTCGAACCACAAGCCCTTCCCTCGGTCATACCCTCGTCTACGGTTCCCGCTGTCTCTGATCGCATCGCCACCCTTACTGCAGCACGCGATGAAGCCTTTGCTGCGCACGAACTTGCCCGTCAAACTATGGCGGCACGATCCAAGCATCGGTTCACCCCATTCGTCATTGGAGATAAGGTTTGGTTGGAAGCACGGAACTTGAAACGTTCCGTGGTCAATCCGAAATTCGCCGCGAAACGGGAGGGTCCCTTTACCATTGTACAGGTACTCTCCCCGATCATGTACAAGCTCCGCCTCCCCAAAACCTGGCGGATTCACCCGGTCTTCCACGCCTCGTTGCTTACCCCTTACCACAAGAACTCCGTCCATGGCCCCAATTTCCCAGCTCCTCCTCCGGATCTTATAGAAGGTGAGGAAGAATACGAAATTGAGAAAATTCTGAAACACCGCGGGTCACCACGTTCCCGCTCCTTCCTGATCCGATGAAAGGGATACTCCGCCGAAGAAGACTCCTGGGTTTCGGAGTCCGATTTGAAGCACGCTGCGGACTTTGTAAACGATTATAAAAAGCGTCACCGTCTCTGATCCCATCCCTTCCATCGCTACCACCATAATCATGTCCATTGAACAGCTCATCTCCATTCCTGCCTCCACTGCTGTTCCCGAGTCCTCGCCCCGCTCCCAGTCTTCGTCTCCTATCGTCGCTCCGTCTCCGTTCCGTATCATCGATGACATCTCTGATGTCAAACTCTCCAGTAACGCCACCACCGCAGGATGGGGCGCAGAAGAAAATATTGTCCCGGTCCCAGTCCTTCCTCCTGTCTCCATCGCTACAATTACCTCTACTGACATGCATTCGATCACTGCTGTAGACCTCCCCCTGACGGCCCATCGCACCCGTGAAGGGTACCCCGACGCCGCATATGCTCAGAACGTCTTCCATCTTGTCTTCGACCCCCGCCTGGCGCGATACATTGATTCCCATCTGGACATGGACTCTCCCCTCCTCGCGCTCTACCAAGCGTTCCTTAGCCTTGAGAGGCTCACCCCCATCCTGCAGTCCCCTGAGACTGCTGAAGCAATCCACGGCCTAACCAGGGCCCTCCTCTTTTCAATCCGCCACCATACTCATGGCACACTCGTTACCCTTGCCTACCAGTTGTATTTCGGCGAGTTCCTCACCGAAATTGACCGCTTCGCTCGAGCTGTCATGGAACACTATCGCACTGCTCCTGCGTCCCTCCCTCCGCCGTATACCACTCATTCCTCTCCTTCCGCTTCGTCCTCCCCCCTCACCGCTGACGAGCTCCACGCCGTCGAGCGCGCTGAAGCCTGGTGGACCAGCTTCGACGGTCGCCAACCTCTCCCCGCGACCCACCCCCGTTACCATGAGACATGTCACATGTGCCACTGTCTCGGTCATCGTCGGGCCCAATGCCCACTCTATGAGTGTCCCATCTGCCTCCACGCCGCCCCGGGCCATCCTCAGGCCACTTGCCCCCTCCGCCGTCGCAAACCCCTTCGCGTCTCCTCCTCTTCGTTGTCTGGGTCGTCCACCCAGCAGTCCATGTCCACTTCCTCTCGTTCCTCCCCGTCCTCGTCTCGCCGCACTCGCGGCAATCCTCGTCCCCCTACCGCCAGGCGCGGTCCCAACCGCCGCCGCACTGTCTCTCCCGTTCCCCCGCTCCCTCGCGACCCCTCCCCCGTCTTCGGTGTTGATCCCGAATGGGACGACAGCGCTTACGCCAACGTCACCGGCTCCCCCGGCCATTTTGCCATAGACTTCTGAGCTTCAAGACTGCGGGTCATCAAGTCCCCTCATCAGTGCTTCAGGTTTAGTGGGGGGGTAATGTTACAATTCCTTATGCTTTGTCATTCGCTATGCCTATTTCTACTTATTATTTTTCTTTGCGATGGTAGACTCTCCACGGTAACCTGCGGGTTCACCTTTCTCGCGCCACCATCGTACGCATTCGTTCTCTTTACCTCACGATGACCAGCACTCCACGGTAACCCCATCGGGTTCACCTTTCCTACGCTGTCATCGCTCGTACCATTGTCTCGGGTCTTGACTCACGTCGAGTCATACCTTGTCGCGCATGACTCATTCTGAGTCACGCTTCTGTTGCTTGGCATTACTAATTCTCTTGGCGCTCACCAAGCACGCCCCTTACCCTGATTACATAGCTTGGTCCGTGCATGCTCCCCTCGGGTATATAAACCCCCTCGTCACATACCTGTCCCTTAGCTTAGTTCTCCTTGGGAATATACCCTTAGTCCCTTGCCCTTGATCCCTCGTGCGCGTCGACTCCCATCTTCGCAACAACGTCCTAGTCCTTCGTATTAATTGAACTATCTTCGAAACCCTCGATCTCGTCGCTGGACAACCTCCCGTCCAGGACTCGTTCTTCGACTCTTGATCACTGAACACCCCGTCGGCATCGTCCCAACACTCCTCGCGTCAGCCCTTAGCCAACTAGGGGTTATCCAAGGCTACGCTCGCTCCTACCCGGACCAAGCGTAACAAATCTCATAAGTGTGAATGTGGAAAGACATGACTGAGACTTACCTTGGCCAAAGTCCGTGCCAAGACACAACCAACATCATAAAGGATGACAACGGTTGCTTGGGAAGGAAGAAGTGAGAATAAATGGTATATGAGAGCCAGAGGAAATTTCTGCTGCTCGCCTGCAGTGTCGATATTCGCAAAAAACAGGGGTATGTCATGACGGCATATGAGAGCCATCAGGCCAGTATCGTCAAAAGCTTCGGTGGCAGCCTTCTCCTTCTTGCCATCAGCGGCATCGTACGAAGATTCGCACTCGTCAATAGCCTCATCTGGAACGATCTGGTGATGCTGTTTTGCCAGCTTCTTGTGTGCCTTCGCAATGCGATCCCCCATGGAATCAACCTGTTCCTTCGAAAGGAAATATGAGGGATCATAAAAACCAGGGCTATCACCAGCAGTTCGGCAGTGGCGGTGATGGAAATTGCCGTCCGTAGCAAGATGGAGATCACCGCCATCAGCAAGAGGAGTGCCGAATGTGGTCCCCCCGAAGCACGCGGGACATCGCTGGACAAGGATTGGAGCAGGTAATACATTACATGGTAGGGAATCCGAGACAGGGGAGTCGATATTGGACTTGAGGGACGACCTTTCGAGGGATGCTTTCACCCGGTCATGAGAACGTTGGACCACACTCTCTATTTGTCGCTCAACTTCAACAAGAAGCACGTCGTACCATTGTACGGCGCTTCCCAAGCTACGCCGAAAGGGGTCAAGGATAGGCTGGCCCTGAAAGGAGAAACATTAATGGCAAATGATGTTGATCATGAGTACTTACTGATTTGTTGACAACGTCAAACCCACGGCGAGTATAATGAGTATGTAACGCTGCAGCAAGTGCATTGATGGCGTCACATGAGCGCTCGAACAAGGCACGATAAAATGCAAGGAGGTCGGTGGAAACAGCCATGCGAGGCTGGCTTGGAGACGTCGGGAAAAGGCAGAAGGAAAGAAGAACCTGGGGAAGATTCGCGCATTGACAACTGACAACTTCAAGAGAAACAAAGTCTATGCAGAAATCAGGAAAAGTGAAAGGTCAGAAAAGGAGGGCTCACAGTCGAGTAGAAGACAGAGAATGCGGCTTTGCCGCCTCTGACACTCAGCGCGGATGCAGCGAGACATGATACTAGGTAAGACTTCGAGTGGTTTTCCAAAAGTGCGCGAAGAATATTGCAGATACGGCTCGACTAACTTGGGTATTATTCCTTTCCAGTTGGAGTAAAGGCGCTGTGCAGTTGCATCAGGATGTGTGCGTTGTGCATGAGGGGTAGGACTAGAGTTCCTTGATCGAGATGGGGGTATCGGACAGTCCTCTGAGTCGATAGCCATGTAGGTATCACCATCGTCATCTACAGGATACGAGAAGCTGTCTTCTTCAGCAATAACAGGGACCTGGATTTCAGCAACACGATCCTGGGCAGTCGCTGATGTAGGGGATGTAGACTGTCCTGCTTTGCCTAGGAGTTGAGCTAACCATCGGCATGCGCTCGATGCTGAGCGGCTTGACCTGGAATCTGAACAGTGCCTTGTGTGAAATGACGATTGCGAGGCCGCTTTGGACTTTGGAAGTGGACACCAAGTCTGCTTGTGGACGGTTGTGCCCTTCAAGTACCATGACGGGGTGGCATCCTAAGCATCAGGATTCAAAATGGACGGAAAGAACTTATGAGCGTAGGTCCAGAATTCATGTGTTCGCATGCTGAACAACTCCGAGGGGAGGCACACTGGAGGTTTGGAGGAGCTGCTGAGGAGGTGCCACTCGAAGCATCCCGCGAGGCACACGGGGCACAAACGAGGCACAAACAAGGTGCAAACGAGGCGCAAATGAGGCGGAAGCAGAATTCTATTTTTAGAACTGAGGAGGTCGGGACCTTACAGGTCAATAAGTTGTGACATAATTAACTGCCCTGTTAGGTCCCTATTGGTACCGAGGATGTGCTGCCTAAGGTGGGAAGGCAAGCATTCTTGAGCCCCGAATGGTAACCAGGGACGACTCCAAACCAACGAACCCATAAGAACTCCATTGTTCTCTTGATCCCGGAATAGGTAACTGTGATAAGAAAAGCCCCTAGAACTTTGGCATACCAGAAAGGATGGGCAGTTGGGCCATCTTCACGCGAGAGTAGCATAATTGCGGCACTGTGCCCCGGATGCAATGTGTCTTGATCACGACGCATATCATATGTTGTGTAATTAATCTGCAGGCGTTTCAGGAGGAGGACCTTGCTCAAGTTATTGACAAATCAAATAGAGTTTCGCTCCTCGCTGGAAAAAATATGTTTGTCACCATCATATTCCTGATTCAGGAGTCGGGACAGTAGGTGATCCTTGAGCTTTGGAATGAAGCCCTGTGGAGTGTCACTGGCATGGGTATGAGGTTGCCCAATCAAACTAAGCAGAACGGACCTGGAATGCTGGATCGTTGGGGGAGCTTCGGAGGAATGCAGCCAGGTTGAAAATAATAGAAGGCAAGTTTGATAGTTGATGATGAAACTGAGGTTGCAGCACATTGTTACCAGGATCCACGTTGTCATCAGACTGTATATAGTAGATATCATGCTGGCGCCGAATTCTGGTACGTCACCTTTCTTGCTTTGCGATCTGCTTTGCAGGTTCATGCTTATTTGTACACTGATAGAATTTCTTGATAAATTGGTGCGAAAGTTCCCCCTAGTAACAACATAGATTTGTTACTATTGCATCTATCGAAAATCTGAAACGTCTTACAATTTGAGTAGTATATGAATCTGTTGTTCCAAACAGACGGATTGTGCGCACGTAATCTCCTAAAGCATGCAGCTTATATGTGGTGAGATTGAATGACTTTGGGCGAGCGGTGGAGGTATTACTGGTACATGCAGTCAGGTTTGATGTGTCACAGTTCATTTTGCCTTCCTTTCTCCGCCAGCGGGCAGCCGTTTTGGAAGGTAACTCCATTGTGCGAAAGGCTGTACATGTAAAATCCCGGAACTTTCTTAATTGCGAGCCGAGCAGTTTGGTAGCCTCGTCAAGAAGGATGAGGGATTGGTCCGTATGGAGTCGCAACTTGGCAAGAGCATGCCACTGAGCCAGTCAAAAAAGTAGAACCCGCACGACACTGTCGTGTTCAGGAGGAAACAAATCTTCGAAGGTGGGGATTGCACACTAGGAATACTATGTAGTCGATATAAATTTTACATTGAACAAGGCTGTACCTGAAGGATATCTTCAAAGTGCCGAGCTGCACACTGATGAGCTTCCACAACATTTGGGGGAAATCGGCGAATTGAACCCTTTCCAAATGTTGGCATCTGGCGAAATCTGGAAGAACATTTTTTGTACAATTACTACTGGTAGTAGTCCAAGGTGAGTCATGATGACTAGCATACCAATCGTTTAGAGTAGACATCTTGCTTGAATCGACTGCATATAGCAGTCGTAAAAGGTGCTTGAAAATGGCTTTCAGTACACATAATTCAAATTCATGGAGAAGATCAGCCACGAGCATGCGGTAGACATCACATCCAAGTGATCCAAGACTATCTGCAATCACATTCTATCCAAAATGGTTGATGGATGCGTATGGGCCAGAAAATTTAGACAGACATACGAATGTAGGTACCAGGGACATTTTTTTGAGGTATGCCTTTGGAATCGTACCCTTGATCAGTGAACCAAGGTTGTAGATAGCCGCATGTGCTGCAGCAATCTTCTCACGGATGTATGTACGTGCCTTGGATACTCTCTGCGACATATCGGACAAAAACCCAAGGCGGTCGAAGTCTGTTTTAGCAGTGAGACACCATGGACATGGGCAGCCACCCTTGTCCCGAATTGTAGCAAGGAGAACCCTAGTACAACTGCTCAGTAACTCGAACTTGAAGTATACAGGTTGAACTGGATTATCAGACACTTACTTCTCAGGGTAATCTGCTGAATAAGTGAAGATACGGGGGAACACTCGTCGAAACTTGCTATCATAGCATTTTATCACCATTCCATTTTGGTAGGCATCAATAAATTCGTCATCGAGTAGTATTTTCCAGACACCATGAAACAGTTCATGTTTGCAGTGAGGTAAAATATCCCTGATGTTCTTCTTCTTCGTGATGCTTGATATAAAATCAACTATGGTATCCAGCAACTGGTCCGGTTAGATTCAAGCGGCTTGAACAAATCAGCTCGAACAAACTTACTGTTGGAATAAAGGCAATGGGGTGACATGCCCCAGAATCTGGAGTGGCTCGAGTGTACTTTGATTGGTTTCCAAAGCACATCAGTAAATTTACACTGTGCTTATTACTGCTTAATCAGTCTTTATATGTCTTATTTGGCTTGTCAAACTACATATCATGTACACTGCTACCATATAGTGTTCCATAACATTGAAAACATCAACTACACTACATTTTACTGCTAAAGAGACTTCAAAACAGGTTTTTGGACAAGCTTTGAGATGTTGTGGTGGTTGGTGAAGCAAAATAAGCCAGTTAAGCACTGTGTAAATTTACTGATGCATAGGTATACTGGCCAGGCAAATGCATTGTCAAACTGTGTGAGGTGTGTAGCATCAGACCAGATCATCAATCCAGCAATAACATGTTTGAGTTTGCATCCATCATCATGTCTTTGCTTTTGTAAGTCATCATGTGCAGTAATCCATGTGTCTGAGGTGTATAACTTGTCATACATGCACTGCTCTTGACCTGTTGTAGGTGATCTCCAGATACATTTAAATGATGTGAGATGGAACCACTTTGCAGCCTTTTCAGCAAAAGTGGCATGGATGATACCTGTTAAAGAGTGGTAGAATAGTCCCAATATCATGAATGGCTGTCCATTTCCATCTGGATTGCACTCTTGTGTAGGCACCAAAATGCATACTAATGACTCCTTCCAAGCATCCTGTTGTATGTTTGTGTTATCCTCAATGGGCTGCCCAGGGGTGCCATTCTCAGACTTGTCAAATTTCTTCATCTGAGTATGAGTGTTGAATCCGTTGAGGTGAGTGGAATCAAAATCCCCTGATTGTAAGACTTCATGTATGAGATGGATGACCTTGTTTTCTGACTTTTGTCTGCTGTCAGACATCATCCATTGTTGAGAATATTGAGTATGCTAATGAGTGTGACTCATCACTAGGATAAGTGTGACTCACATCTACAGTGGCTCAAATAAGTGTCCCAATGTTGGGCCATTTTAGAAAGACTTCATATTTGCAAGAGAACTAAAATGTATCAGCTCTGACCCTTGTAAGGTCATAAATAGCCCTAACTCCTGCCCTGAAGATGAGCCCTTAGGCATGTGATTTGGCTACCATGACACTGAGATATATCCATATTAAAATGTTATGTCAATGGAACACTTATTTGAGCATAATGTTATCAGTCATCTTTTAGTAAATAACATAATGTTCTGATGGGTGTTATGCTTCAACC
>JBBPLZ010000278.1:0-14423 GCA_038090055.1 Hemileccinum hortonii | reverse complement strand
TTAGGTACAAATAGGTACAAACACCCATGTAGTATATAAACCCATGAATCAGCGCCAGAGAACTCCAGTCAAGTTCTCTTGGTTCTCCCCCAAAGAATCATTTGAGAATTTAAGAGCTCACTTTCCATTTTCCTTTCATCTGGTGATCCAGACCTCAGCTTGTACACGCTTCGCGCTGTGCTTTAGTCTTTGGTTGCTTCACAAAGTTTAATGGTACGCCGAAATTATCTACAGCAGTGGGGATGGGGATGTTAAGCTGAAAGAACTGAAGTGCAGCAGCTTGTCTGCGGCAAATGTATCAGTCAATACGCGATGACCATGGCATATAACAAGGAGGAAGTGGGACTTAGACGTTGTCAGGCTTCGGGGAGTCCTGTTCAAGTGTTGTCGGCCTTGAACAACTATAAACGACGAGTGCCTTAAACAACAGGCGCGAGGAGTTGGTAGAAAATGAGTAGATAACGACAGCGAGTGTCGAACATGAGCAACACAGTGAAGACGATACGAGTAGTTGGAATCGGGAGAATAACTGTTACGAGATGGAGCATAGAGTCCCTTGACAGAGGACAAGGCTGGCAAAGAGAAGGAGGAGTGGTATTCAGATGTACAAGGTCCCTATGAGAAAGGAAGGAATACAAGTGAACAGGACTGAGGAAATTATGGAGGCTAAGGTAGGGTTTATATAGATGTGGACGACTTTAGGGCAAGTGTGAGAGGTAGAATGTGATGGAAGATCATGGAATATGAAAGAAGAAAAGAAGCATACGCGTGAGAGAAAGAAGTTGTCCATGAGGCGTGACATCATAATGATGTCATGGTCTAGACCCTAGGTCAGGTGATGTTTCCTGTGGTCACGTGCACTTGGTCATGTGACTTTGGAAAGGGATTAGGGGTAAAATGGTGCTCAGGGATCATAAAATATGAGCGAAGTGTAAAGTAAAGAAAAAGTAAAAAGCATATGGGTTGGACACGAACTATAACAGGTTTGAGTAACCGTTGACATGAAAGAGAAGAAGGAGTCTGGAAGGCGAGAGAGCAAGAACATTGCTTGGAAAGATTCGTTAAGTTGAAGACCAGCTGCGGTCATCATGGTGAAGAGACGACTGATTTCGTCTATGTCTTGTTGAGCTCGATGAGGATGAATCGAGCATCTGAGTGCTTGGTAAAAGAAAAGGAACTGGCCAGAGAGACCAGTTGTGCCGAAGAGAAGAACCATTTTGTCCCAAATGGCCTTGGCGACTGAAGGATTCTGTTCGCCAGTAACTTGATTAGCAATGTAGTTGTAAGAAATGCTGTGAAGGATGGAATCATTGATGGTATTGGCGATAATACCACAAACACGTCTATTGATTGAGATCCATTTGTCTTGATCAGCAGCAAGGGTTGTGCTATGAAGGATGGATCCATCAACGAAGCCCCAGACAGACATAGATTCCAGGGCGGATCGGACACAAACACTCCAAATGGAATAGTTCATTGGACCTGTTAGAACAGGAATTCGTCCAAGTATGGTGTTGTCAGCTTTGAAATTGGAGGAGATATTGATAGCAGCCATTTAGAGGAAAGTTTCTAGATTGGAAAAACCTTCATCAATGATAAGATCTTTGTAGAGATGAGAGATAAGAGAAAAAGGAGGAACATATCCATATCCAGAAGAGCGTCGCTGATTGATGTGCTTGTTCCACTGCCATATGCGAAATCTCTGTTGCTATTTTGGTAAAATCTGAGATCTTTCCATTTTGTTTTCCCAATAGAGGCACCATTCCTCTTTGGTAAATGTCTCATCATCTGGTAATGACAGTTTGTATTGTAAGGGATCAAGAATAAGCGAAATGAAACTATCAAAATGAAACGTGGGGAAATAGTATGGATTTGGTATAGTATGATCCTGTATGATAAGGATATACTCGTGATTGTAAGAGATGTATGGCAGTACAATCTCCTCTACGCTATCAGCATAGGCATTAAGGTCTAAGAACGATTTATATTGTTGCTTTTTAGCCAAATCCTTTTGATATACAGTTTCATATTTTGTTTCTACAATCCAGGAAAGATGAATAGGAAGTGAAAGAAGAGAAGAAAAGTAAGGAGAATTAAGAAGAATTACAAAGTCTGCATTTCCGTTCTCCTTCTGATGCAGCAGCTCTTGTTCGTTTTCAGTTAACTTTTGCCAAGTGTCCTAAAAGGACATTGAAAACGAGCTGCTCGTTGGTTGATCCTGGTTTTACCAGGCTCAACAAGGATTTCATTCTATAGTAAAGTTCCTTTTGAACAGGATTAAGAATAAATAAACAGCGATAATGACGATCAAAGAAATAGTTCCACAAAATCATGTCCATACCATAAAAACGGTTGTGTTCCTCCAATGTCCAGTTGATGTTTCTCTCCACATTTGCATTTTTCATGAGACACCAAACCCAATCTTCCTCTGAGATTGTTCAATTTGGAATGTGCGACTTGATAATAATGACATTTGGATAAAATGGAGGGAAGATGTTGTGCTTGAAAATCTCGAATCCTTGACTGTGTACCCTCAGTTTGACCGTTTGTGAAACAACCAAAGACTAAGGACTAGCACATAGCATAGCCAAGCTGAGGTCTGAGACAAAAGACAAAGAAAAAGGGAAGGTTGAGCTCTTAAATTCTTAAATGATTCTTTGGGGGAGAACCAAGAGAACTTGACTGGAGTTCTCTGGTGCTGATTCATGGGTTTATATACTACATGGATGTTTGTACCTATTTGTACCTAATCTATCCTAATATGTCATAACCCTGTGCCCTGGGCTACGGGTGTGAATCATCATGAGTCATCTAGGGTCATGGGTTGCATCTGAAACACGAGATAAGGAGATAATACACTGCCTTGATAAGGGCTGTGGTACATGAGGCGTTTCAGTATGCTGTGTCATTAAAAAGGTGTGTGATGAGTGCAGCATCAGAATGGAAGCACCAACATGAGGTGAGCATAGCACTGAAATTGAATGAAGGTTGTGGTACCAAATGGGGTTAAGTCACATGACATGTTTACATGACTTTGAAGTGAGAAAAAGTGACAAGTCCACATCATGTCTTGAGATGCGACTGTGTGGCTCCCTTGTCTGATAAGATAAGATGAAGATAAGGTAAGGTAAAAGAAATAGGGGTTGCATGAAGTGAGCGTTTGTTACACCACCCCCTCTCTAAGGATCGGCTTCCAGACAATCATAGTAATCCATAGAACCGAAAATGGCTCGCACTTCTATGATGTTTTCCAGTATAGTTGAAAACAAACGATCAAAGACTTCCTGAGTCATTTGCAATTTTTGAGGGGTGTTTGGATGGGCAGCGTGGAATTCAGATTGTGCTGTTTTGGCATGCATGAGATTGCCCATTGGTTCCCATGTCCTCTCATCGTCCCCATGTCCTTTCCAGTGGACGAGATACTCGAGTCGCCTCCCCCTCCAGCAGGAGTCGATTATATGGTCAACCTCATACTCTTCGTCCCGGTCTTCGGTGACATTAGAGGGTTCCGGTTTTGTCACTGGTTGGTTGGGTAACTGTTTTTTGTTATCTTATATGGTCCAAGCTATTTTTCTGATAATTTCTTTGATTCCCGTGGCAATCTAAGATTGTCGGTTGATAGCCATATAGCATCGCCCACCTTGTATTCTGGAGTGTCCGATCTGTGCTTATCAGCCTATTGCTTCATTTGCTTTTGGGCCTTTTTAATATTTTCTTTGACCTGGTCCAATGTCTTGGCCATTTGGTCTGCTAAAGTGTCGGCAGCTGGTGCCTTTGAAATGCCAGGCTCAATGCCCATTTGTGGCGCATAGGATCTGGTGATTTCAAATGGCAATTTCTTGGTTGCTGAATGAACCATTGTATTATGTTGGAATTGGGCTATGGCTAGCCAATCGGTCCATTCCGTCTGTTTTTCTGTGCAGTATAACCTCAAATACTGCTGTATATCTCTATTCACATGCTCTGTTTGTCCGTCCGTCTGCAGATGATGTGCCATGGATAGCTTTGGTTTTATTCCGAGTCTTTTGCATAGATCTTGCATAATGCGAGATGTGAATTGTGGTCCTCTATCCGAGACTATGCTTCGGGGGAGTCCATGATTAACCCAAACTTTGTTCAGGTACAACTTCGCTGTCTTTATGGCACTTATTGTTTTATTGCATGGAATAAATTCAACTTCCTTTGAGAATCGATCAATGACCACAAGGATTGAGTCAAATCCATTTGACATTGGGAGATCTGTTGTGAAGTCCACAGTTATGTCCACCCATGGCATTTCTGGTGTCTCTAATGGTACTAACTTCCCTGCGGGTGTTACGATTCCCTATGCTTTGTCATCAACTATGTCCTTTTCCACTTATTCTTTTCTTTTATGATGGTAGACACTCCATGGTAACCTGCGGGTTCACCTTTCTCGCGCCACCATCATACACATTTATCTCTTTATCTCACAATGACCAGTACTCCACGGTAACCCCATTGGGTTCACCTTTCCTACACTGTCATCACTCGTACCGTTGTCTCAGGTCCTGACTCACGTCGAATCATATCTTATCGCGCATGACTCATTCAGAGTCACGCTTCCTTTGCTTGGCATTACAAATTCTCTTGGCGCTCACCAAGCACGCTCTTTACCCTGATTACATAGCTTGGTCCATGCATGCTCCTTATAGGTATATAAACCCCCATGTCGCGTACCTATCCCTTAGCTTAGTTCTCCTTGGGAATATACCTTTAGTCCCTTGTCCTTGATCCCTCGTGCGCATCGACTCTCGTCTTCGCAACAATGTCCTTGTCCTCTGTATTAATTGGACTATCTTTGAACCACTCGATCTCGTTGCTGGACACCCTCGCGTCCAGGACTCATTCTTTGACACTTGATCGCTGAACACCCCGTCGGCATCATCCCGACACTCCTCGCATCAGCCCTTAGCCAACTAGGGGTTATCCAAGGCTATGCTTGCTCTTACCCGGACCAAGCATAACAGCAGGTGCTTTGTTGGTTCCTTTAAACCGTGCACAATGGTCGCATCTAGAAACATAATCTTTGATATATCCTGCCATGTTAGGCCAGAAATAGTGCCTGCATGCTATTTCTAGGGTCTTTTTGACTCCAGGATGTCCGGCAGTTGCCGAATCATGGCATAATGTGGTGTATTCCATTTGTAATGCATCCAGGACATAGATCCTTCCTTCTTTGATGAGTATATCTTTTTCTGCAATCATGCTGTGCCTGCGGCATAAATCTTCTTTATCTAGTGTTTTTGTCTCATTATTGATCTTGTTCATTAAGGCTTCACCTTCTGTGGTCATGAAAACTTGGTGTATATGCTCTTTGGGTATTACGGTTATTCCCTGGTTGTCGGTATCTGTTCCATGTGCATGATCTTCTTGTCTAGAAAGAGCATCTGCCTTTCTCATTGTGGCGCCTGCCTTATGAACCCATTTGTAATTTAATCTGGCCAAGTACGATGCCCAGCGTACTTGTCATCTGCTCAAATTCTGGTTCTTTATAAACCATTGCAAATTTGCATGGTCATTCCATATTTCAAATTCATATTTGGCTCCTTCCAAGTAGTGTCTCCACATTTCTAATGACTTTATGATGCTGAGCATTTCTCTGTCAGCAACCAGGTAGTTTCGTTCTTCCGGGGTCATGGCGTATAAGGCATACGCTACTGGATGCCATTTGTCTTCCTTTAATATTGATAACACAGCTCCTGTTGTGAAGTCCAATGCATCGGTCTCCAATTGGAATTGGCAATCGTTATCAGGATATGCAAGTATTGGGGCTGTGGTGAATTTTTCTTTAAGTGTGTCCCACGCATGTTGATGTATGAGTTCCCATTTGAAATCTACATCCTTCCTGGTTAGGTCATGTAGGGGACATGCGATCTTTGCATAGTCCTGGATGAACCTGCAATAGAAGTTGGCAAGTCCGAGGAAACTCCTGACTCCCTTTACATTCGAGGGTTCTGGCCACTGGAGTATTGCTTGGACCTTGTCCATATCCATCTTGATCCCATCTTTCCCCACAAGCATGCTGAGAAATTCTATTTCTTCTGCATGAAATTGACACTTCTTTGAACTTATAAATAAGTCATTGTCTTGCAATCTTTGAAGGACTTCCCACACAATCTTGTCATGTTCATCCTTATCATCTGTTTTGGTAAATATCAGGATGTCGTCTATGTATACGACCATGACATCGTCCATATCGGCAAAGATCTTGTTCATCATTGCTTGGAAGGTGGCTAGGGAATTGCACAGCCCAAAATATATGACGAGGGGTTCGAAGGTGCCTCTCAAGCATACAAAGGCTGCCTTCCATTCATCTCCTTCCTTGATTCAGACATTGTTGTAACCTGTCCTGACATCCATTTTCGTAAATAGTTTAGCCCCTTTTAATTTGTCCACGAGTTGCGAAATCAAAGGAAGGGGATAGTTATTTTTAACCATGTGTTCATTCAAGTACCAGTAATCTGTAACCATCCCTTTCTTTCCTTCCTTCTTTGGAATAAAGAATATTGGTGAAGTTTGTGGTGATTTGGAGGGTCGGATATAACCTTTCCACAGCTGTTCATCTAGATATGCAGTGACTTCTTCCTGTTCTTTGTGTGACAAGGGGATGTTCCTTCCTTTCTTAGGTTGGAACAATTCTTTCAAATCTATCACATGATCCCATGGCTTGCATGTCGGCATGCGTTGGGATTCTCCTTCTGAGAATACCTTGAGGAAATCATGGAACTGAGGAGGTACAATTTCCTCATTTCTCTTTGTTACATGTGGCTTTTCTGGTGTTTTTTGTGCTTTTGGTATTGCCCTCATGCAATAAGTCTTTAGTTCAGAGCTCTGCTCCTCTTTCTGGACTTTTTTCATATATTTGGATTTATCTTGGAGTATTAAACAGCTTCTCAGGCATCGTATCATTTGAACCATGCCCTTGATCCAGTTGATCTTGGGGTTGTGGCGTTGTAACCATGTATATCCCAACACCATTTGATTCTTTCCTAAATTGACTATTTCTGCCACAATTCTGTTTCAATGACCTTGGTACTCCAGAATTATATCTGTTGCATGAGTAATGTTCCCCGCTGAGTTCTTGGTTCCATCAACATTATAAACAGGAATTGCATGTAGCAATAGGCGAAGGGATAGCATGTGTTCTTCTGCCCATCTTCTATCAAGGAAGATTCCGTTAGCTCCGCTGTCTAGCAGTGCTTCGACATTGTGGTACTTTGAACTTCCTAATGGAGATATTCATATCTCCATAAGGATCTCTTTGTTTGGGGTTCTGTGGATAAACATTTCTCTTGTAAATCCACCCATGGATCCAAAACCTTCTTCTCCTCATGTGGTATCTTTTAGATCATCCACTTCAATGACATATGGGTTTTCTATTTTTTCTACAATCAGCTGGGCGACTCGATTGCTCTTGGTTATAAGAAAATCTTCTTTGGCTAGATTAAATAGGAGTACTCCAATTCCTCCTTGATAATCGGAGTCAATTACACCTGCTCCGATATCAATTGAGTGCTTGGCCACTAGGCCACTTTGTGGCGTGATCCTTCCATAAGTCCCTTTTGGAAGTGCGATCGCTATCTGTGTTGCCACCAAGACTTTTCCTTGTGCGGGTACGACCACTTTTTCTGCAGCGTAGAGATCATATCCAGCGGCTTCCTTCAACCCTTTGGTCAGAAGCTTGGCCTCCTTGCTGAGTAACTTTACTGGTAAATATGTTATTGGTTCAGGGATTTCTTGGGAATAAATATGTTTTTCTTTTTGTGATAAGGAATCAAGCACCGATTTAAAGCCTCAGCCATGCTCCACTGAAGACGCCTCATGGCTCGCCATGGATTCACAATCATCAATATCACTATCATCAGTGTCTAATTCATCAGTTTCATTAATGAATATTATACTATAAAAGTTTGGGCTAGTGACTGAAGCACCCTGATTACCTAAGTTGTTTTGCCTTTTTCCTTTTCTTGGATGTCTTTCATATCCCAGAAATAGGCCTTTGCCTGTTCAAAGTCCATTCCCTGTATAGCTTTAAAGGGGTCTTCTTTAGTTTCAGTGGATGTATGAGTCATGTCTGCGGCTCGTACATTCCTTCGCTTACAGTCCAGCTTGTAGGAACCCCCTAGAAATTGCATTCTGAGCATGAGTTCCTTGGCTTAGGCCAGTATTTTGCCACGTATTCTTCACTGTGACAATTGAAGCACAACTGCTTCTTGTACCTGCTCTGTGCCGCATTGAAGTTTTGTGATTTCTGACTCCACAAGGTAGCCCCTTCTGGCTCCCTTGTGAACATGCGATACAACTTGATTTGTCGTCCAATTGCTTGTATCTCTTTCAGAGTCAGGGTGACAGTTGTCTTTCATTGTCCTTTCCATAGCTCTGCATAGACTTCATTGTTGATTCCACTTTTGAGATTCCATATACCTGCCTCATCTCCAAGGTTGGTGCGGTATGACAAGGCCATCCATTGTGCAATGTAGGCATCAATGGAGAGTTTTCCTTGTTTGAAAGCATTGAGCCATTTCTTGACCCAATCTTCTTGATGGACAGATCAGAATAGTCTGATGATCTCTGCTTCTATGTCCTGCATTGTTTGGATTTGTGAAGTCATGTCTGAGATCTTCATCAATTCCATCTCAGTGAAGTGAGATCCCTTTTGTCCTTTGAGGTGTGAAAGTACAGCCATCCAACAGTTTCCTGTGTTGGGGCTTTTTCCTCCTGGGGCTAATGGGTCATCTTCCATGAAGTATCGTGGATTGACATTGATCCATGATTTCATCTTGACCCACCACTCTTCAAATTTTCCTGGAGATCCATTATAGTCTCTGGGGTCTGTGAATATTTCAATTTTGGATGATCCTCCTGACATCCCTTTGTGTGCAGTTCCTCCGCTTTCTGATGCCCATGTCATATGACCGAGCATTTCTCTTGTACGCTGGTCTGCAGCCTGCGACTGTGCTGCTGCTTGCTCCAGCTTCTCATTGGCCCTTGCTAGGACTTCAGATAATTCTCTTTTTGTAATTTCATCTCTTGCCATTTGCTGAGAGTATGCTTCCATTAAGCTTTGATTCTTGAAGTGTTCTTCTAACAACCATTGGAGCTTATTCTCTGTGTTCCAACTTTCGTCCCAGATAGCCATTGCTTATAGGATGTTGGGGGCTTGGAAGTAACTATCATCATCTCCTACTTCAGTGAGATCGTCATCTGCGTCAGTAAAGAGTTCTGGGTGGTCTCTTCTGGTTTTATAGAAGAAGATCCGGTTAGCGATTTCAATGAGTTGGTCGTAGAGTACCTTTATCCTCAACCAATTGAACCAGTCCTCTGTGGTGTACATGTGTTCTTCTTCTACCATGTCTGAATCCCAGTTTGTGTTTGCATTTGGCAACCAGTCGTCTTCTGATGTCCACTGAATTCCTGGCGCAAGTACTCTTTCTGATTCGTAGTCATCGACGTGGATGCTAAATCTGTTCCTGGACCACTTTACTTCAAATTTCCTAGCTGTCCCTTGGGGAATGAACCAGGTGGTTAAAAGAATCGTTGATAGGAGTAATAAAAAGTACACTTGAGCGAATGTAGTCATAAACTACCCAAGTCTTTCTGGTTTGCTTAAGATGGATGAAGGCCTCAAGTAGCTCCTCTCATTGTAGCTAAGGACCAGGTGTTTCTTCCTCAAGTCCTGTGAGTATGGCTTTGGGAGACATGTTCTCCTCCTGTTAGGCTTAGGGAGGTCTGGTCCTATTAGACTCTTCTTGATCTCAAGGTATAAACTCTTATCCTCAGCTTCTTTGTATCCCTCCTCAATTACTACTTCTGGCAAACTCTTTGCGTGCAATCTATCTGGTAGATCACTGTAGATTAGGTCGAGTTCCCACTGTAAGGGATAACCAGGTATGATCTTATCTTGGTTGAATGGGCTGAGGGATGCTGAATGACTGTGCAATGGGGCGGCTAATATGTGAGTAACTTCTTCGCACAGCTCTTCTGTGTAGGATAAGTTCTCTTCGATGCAACTGAATATCATCTTGAGGAACCTTGCTGTCTCTAGAGCTTGCTCTCTGCTTAGCAAGCCTGAGGAACTGTCTAGCTACTGTAATGCTGACACTGAGTCATACATGTAAGCCTCTGTACCATTGTATCAGAGCCCTTAATAGAGAAACCGTACTTCTTTCTGGATCTCCATGGGAACTAGGGTTATCTTCTTTACTTGCCTCTCAACGACATTTTGTTAGAGGGTTACCTGGCGACAACAGTGATGACGAGGAGATAAAAACAGTCAAGTTCTAATGAAACAACCAAAGACTGTGGACTAGTGCAAGGCATAGCCGAGCTAAGGTCTGGGACAAAAGATGAAGGAAAAGGATGAAGATTGAGCTCTTAAATTCTCAAATGATTCTTTAGGGGAGAACCAAGAGAACTTGACTGGAGTTCTCTGGCGCTAATTCAAGGGTTTATATACTACATGGGTGTTTGTACCTATTTGTACCTATTCTAATATGTCATAACCCTGTGCCCTGGACTAAGGGTGTGAGTCATCATGAGTCATCTAGGGTCATGGGTTGCATCTGAAACATGAGATAAGAAGATAAGACACTGCTTTGATAAAGGCTGTAGTACATGAGGCGTTTCATGATGCTGTGTCATTAAAAAGGTGTGTGATGGGTGCAGCATCAGAATAGAAGCACCAACATGAGGTGAGCACAGCACAGAGATTAAATGAAGGCTGTGATACTGAATGGGGTTAAGTCACATGATGTGTTCACATGACCTTGAAGTGAGAAAAAGTGACAAGTCCACATCATGTCTTGAGATGCAATTGTATGGTCTCCTTGTCTGATAAGATAAGATGGAGATAAGATAAGATGAAAGAAATAGGGGTTGCATGAAGTGAGCATTTGTTACATGTGTTGCATGTGAAGTTCCATCCCCTATCACGCTCTGACGGTTGGGGGCGGGTAGCGCAAGCCTGCTCCATCTGATATTGATGGAGAGTGTCAGCGGCGGGTGGGTAGCAGTGTGTGGGGTAGTGGCGTGGGGGGTAGTGGCGTGAGGGGTAGTGGTATGTGGGTAGCGGTGTGTGGGATAGCGATGTGTGGGGTTAGCAGTGGGTTGGAGTAGTAGTGGGTGAAGGTAGCAATGGGTGGGGTTAGTGAGGGATGGTGCAATAGTGGGTGAGGGGTAGCGTTGGGTAGCAGGGTAGCATGGAGTGAGGGTAGCAGCGGGTGGGGGGACGAGGGAAGGGAAAAAGGATTAGTGTTGTTGAGTGGGAGGAGGTTGGGGGCGTACCTGTTCAATGTTGGCTTGGACCTCTCTGGAGTCCAGCTCACACGCTATCCATGCAAGGAGGTCCTCATTTATTGTGGCTATGTTGTAGGCTTTGTTCTGTGAGAGTTTGTCGTGCCAGTCCATGCAAGCTCTGGAGGCGTAAAGCAGTACCACTTTTTCTCCCAGTTTCCCTTCTTCCCTTATTGGGTGGTTGTCCAGGTTATGGAAAAACCAGTTAAATGAGTCGGTGGTCTCATCACCCCATTTTGCATTGTCAATGGCAGTGAGGAAAAGGTTTTTGGCATACATGAACTCGGCGAAGGTGAGGTGGTGATCAAGCTTCACATTCTTTGAGGTGCTGAGCAAGCTGGTTGCATGCATGAAGACTTGACCTTCACTCGCTCTGGTGATCATGAGTGTATCTGTCTCATCCGAGAGTCAGACAATTTGTGCAGCTTCCCGCAAACCCTCTCTGGTGAAGTACCAGAGTGGGACATGTTTTCGCGATTCGATGCATTTGATAGCGTAGTCTGTGGGCCATGCGGTGAGAGTTGTGATGATGCGGGCATCTGGGTTGAAAGCGATTGGTTGGGCTGTGTCTAGTTGGGCTGCGCCTTGTTGGATTGGGCCTGGAGGTTGATCAGGATGTGGGCGGTTTTGTCTAGGTGGGTCCCTTTCAGGAGGTGGGGAGTGGTTGCAGTTGAGCTCACTTTGAGGATTTTGGTTTTCGGTAGATCTGGTCTCCCATTTTAGTCCGGGTGTATCCCTCCCAAGCCGATGTGGGCCCATCATTGTTCTAGAAAGGCGATGGCCTCTTCACGGTTTCTCTGTTGAGCTGCCATGGTGAGCTCTACGAGGGCTTGGAAACCCAGTAGGTTGAAGTCTGGGGGTGGTATGAGGTCTTGTTCCATAGTTAGTGTGGAACTGTGAACTCGGTCAGTTTCGGAAAGAGAGGATGTGAGTGAATGGAGATCGGTGTATGTACTAGCCACGTGAAGAGAAAGAAAGAGGTCAGTGTGTGGCTGGTAATCTGACTGGTGGAGGAGCAGTAGAGAGAGAGGTGCCAAGTCACAGCCACTTCTGCGAAGAAAATATTCTATTCTTACTCGCATACTCGTACTACTAGAGTGCCCATCTAAAGTTAATACTAGATAGTGATTAGATCACAACTAGTATTCTCAACATCTAGATGATATGA
Source organism: Hemileccinum hortonii (assembly GCA_038090055.1). Classification (NCBI taxonomy): domain Eukaryota; kingdom Fungi; phylum Basidiomycota; class Agaricomycetes; order Boletales; family Boletaceae; genus Hemileccinum; species Hemileccinum hortonii. Next base: position 1,942 of record JBBPLZ010000278.1, on the reverse strand, counting down.
TGATTTTCACAAAAAATCAAGACAATGCCACACACGAGGCAATCATCAAAGAAGTTCTATTATGATTACATGAAAATAATCTATTCATTAAACCAGAAAAATGTGTTTTTTCTGATGAAAAAGTAGACTTCCTAGGAATGACCATTTCCAAAGAATGCATAGAATAACAACATAAAAGGTGGATGCAGTCTTGGATTGGCCAGCACCAACCAGACTTAAACAGCTCCAGGTGTTCCTGAGATTATGTAATTATTATTGAAGATTTATTGACAGATTTAGGCATATTGCTCACCTGCTCAATGACCTTACAAAAAAGGACACCTTTTGGTTCTGGAATGAAGCTCAACAAAAATCCTTCAACACTCTAAAAAGAAATTTCACAGAAGCTCCACTTCTGACACACCTAATGCTACTAAGGAGATGTGAGTGGAAACCAAAGCCAGCAACATCATCATGGGAGCAGTGCTCTCCATCAAATCAGAGGATGATAAATGAAGGCCCTGTGTCTTCTTATCTCATTCCTTCTCATCTGCAGAGTGGAATTATCCTATCCATGATAAAGAACTTTTGCTATTATATGTGCTCTACAAGAGTGGCATCATTATCTAATTGGAAAAACTAACTTCAAGATTTGGACAGATCATAAGAATCTCGAATACTGAAAGAAGCCACAAATGCTCTCCAGAAGACAAGCACGCTGGCATAAATTCCTTCAAGAGTTCAACTATACCTTAATTTATAAATCAGGTACTAGTAAGGGTGGATGCTTTATCACAACAACCTGACCATGTTGACACTGTAAAAAACCATAACCAAAATGTCACCATCCTGCCAAAAGAACTTTTCATCAAATTTTCTTCTTTATGCTTACTGGTTAAGCTCCTTTCAGAAAATGCCAAGCTCCCAGTCAAAGGCTCAGATGCAACTGTTGGTTTTGATCTTTACAGTGCAAAAGAATGAATAGTACTTGCCAAAGGGAAAATCTTGATTCCCACAGATATTTCTGTCGCACTGCCAATTGGAACCTACAGTCACATTACTTCCAGAAGCGGGCTAGCTGCCAAACATATGATCAACATGGGAGCTGGTGTCATCAATGCCAACTACCAAGGAAACCTTGGAGTCCTTTTATTTAATTTCTCTGATTCTGATTTTGCAATTGCTAAACACAACAGAATCACTTAACTCATTATAGAAAAAATCAATAACCCCATCCTAAAAGAAACTGAATCTCTTCCAAAAACCAACAGAGGTTCACAAGGTTTTGGATCAATGGGTGTACAAAACATTTCGCTTGCTTCTCCTTTCTTTATTATATTACAAAATGGATCAGAAAAAAGGGTGTTGATGCTATTGATGAATATGAATATTATGCCCTGGAAAAAGTCTATAAAAACAATAAAAACATCATTTATGTTCCTTCTTCTCTATATACAGAACTTTTAACATTATATCATGACTTCCCTGTTGCTGGACACCTGGGTCATGCACACACCACTTATTCTATTCATAGACATTATTGGTGGCCTAGTGCCACAGTATTTATTAAAAATTACATTGATCACTACCAGATGTGCTCCTTCACAAAGGGATCATCAAAGTCACCGGCAGGAAAACTTATTCCACTTCCCATGCCAAACAAACCTTGGGAAGATATCTCTATAGACTTTGTTACTGGACTACTACTGTTGAACAGCTTTGATTTTATTTGTACTATAGTTGACCACTTTTCCAAGGAGATTGTATTAGTTCCTTGTCAAAAGCAGATTTCCTCTTGGAACTTGGCTAGATTATTTAGGGATCGAATATGGTCTGTTCATGGACTTCCTTCCTCTATAGTTTTGGACAGTGGACCACAGTTCTCTTCAGAATTTACCAAGGGCCTCTGTTCCCTATTGGGCACTACACAAAAAATGTCCACCACTTATCATCCTCAGACAGA
>JBBPLZ010000277.1:0-14470 GCA_038090055.1 Hemileccinum hortonii | reverse complement strand
TAAACTACCATCATGTATATAAACCCTAGGTAGACGACTGGACTCCCCAGTCTTATTCACTTTGTTATTGGCACTGGACTCTGTCCCCTGCTGAGACGAACTTGAGTACCGCTCCGCCTCTCATCTCGCCAGTCGTTTGTCGGTATCCCTTGTAAAGGAAACCGTCCTCGTCGTCGTCTTTTCGTTTTCATCGTCTCCGCCGCTTTGTTGAGTTCAGTGTAGCAGACGTTTAGTCTTGCAACACCTTGTATACTTTAATACCACTCCTCTTCATCATCGCCAGCCTTGTCCTCTGTCAAGGGACTCTCATATGTTGCATCTTATCACCATCATCCTTCCGATCCCCACCACTTGTATTGTCTTTGCCATGTCCCTCGTCTTCAACACCTGCTGCCACCGACTACTCATTTTTTACCAACTCCTCATGCCTATGTTTTAGGTGTTCATCATTATTAATTGTTCAAGGCCGTTAACACTAATAATGGCATCTGATCTAGCAAGTGATGTATTAGTTGCATTATTGAAGGATGAGCATATGAACACACTGACCATCATTGATATATCAGCAATGACTCTTGTATTACCTCTATGTGATATATCACACTTGGATTGTCTGATCTATGAGTAATGTATCAGTTGGATTAACAAAAAGCAAGGGTATGAATGTACTGACTGTCATTGATATATCAATTATTCCAATTAGTTTATATGATATATTACAGTCAAGCCCAACAGTGCCTGGCATTTGACCTAGCTAGTGATATATCAGTCACATTATCCACTGGCAAGGATGACCTATATGTAATATATCAGTTAGATTGAGAAATGGCTAGCATACAAATGTACCATTGATACATCAGTGATAATCAGTGCTGATGATATATCAGTCACATTGACAAAGAATGAACAAGCATTACTAGTTAGTCTGATCACCAGACCTTCCTAAAAAAGGTTGCACAAGGCAAACTATTGATAGACAGTCTGGTAAAATTGGGAGTGGAGCAAGGGGAGTGAGTGGCTTCTCATGACAATGTGAACTGTGTCCAATCAAATAACTTGTATTTACTATTCCAAAATAATTCTCATATTCAATTTGTAGTGATTGTAATTAAATAATAATCAATAGATCAATCACCGTCATCACAATCTGCAGTAATTGTGACACGATCTCCAAGTCACTCAAGCATGGACTGGTGCATTGTTGCCATGTTCATTGAGGCATTTCAGCATGCCTCAATGGACATATTACTAGCAAATCGATTTACACCCTCCTTCATCTGTGATTGGGTACCACATCAATACCTGGAAACTTTGGAGACTGAGCAAGACCAACTTGATGTCATTCGGGCATGCCTGATTGTATCAATACTCACCAATGGCCATGTTGTTCCATGAACATTTCAGCTTGAGACTTCCCTGGCAATGCTGCACTGCCACAATTGTGTCATCATTGTTGGCACTGGCAGTGGAAAGACACTTTGCCTACTAATACCTTTACTTCTTCACCCCGGATCAATATCAATGACAATATCTCTATTAAAATGACTCCAAGTGACCCAGGTATGATGATATTTATGTTACTGACATTGAGAGTTACTATGTGTGTTGTGGGAATGTACTAGGTGCTCGAGAGTCAACGATATCAGATCACAACAATTGCAATTAATGAGGATACACTGAATGATGACAATCTTTGGAAGGTAAATCAAGCATGAATTATACATGAAAATTACACATGATTTGAGTTGAAGTGCATTTGAGATGGTAACTTTCAGCATCTGATTGTTTCTTCTGAGCAACTTGGCCCACACAATGGCCACCTCACTTGCCTGACATAACTCCTTTGTGAAAACTGGTCATTTAGTCAGAAAATTCACCATGTCCATATAGATAAAGCCCACAATATCCATACAGCCAGACTTCCACACTATGGTGAACAGGCTTTTTGACCAGTATACAGCAAGATTAGATCACTCCATCTCCTCTTTCCAAAAGGAACACCTTTCCAAGTATTATCTGCTATGTTACCAGACCACATTCTTGTCACAGTTTAGGATCAGGTTGCACTTTCATCTGACTCATTAAAACTCTATCTCCCAATAAACTGCCCAAATATAACATATGCTATGATCCTGATAATCGGAACACTCTGAAACTTTGACAACTTTTTGTTTTTTATTCCATCCACATTTCATCTACCCATGGCCATTCCAAAAACCCTTGTTTTTCATGACTCAAAGCAAGATGCAACAGTTGTAGCAGCCTACATTGAATCCAGGCTTCCACAATGTCTCCAAAACTGTAGTATCATCAAATATTATCATTCCAACATGTGTGTAGAATATCTGCAACAAACATATGACATTTCTCTTGACCCAATGGAGCTCATTGGATTCCGCATGCTACAGCAGGGGTTGCAACTGTAAAATGATATCTAATATTGACCTTCTACAAAATGAACTTATCATATCTTAGGGTCTTGACATTAGAGATGTCATTGTCATTGTCCAGTATGGGATTTGTAAGAACATGACTAAGGCAGTGCAATGAGCTGGACATGTGACATGCAACCCCAAGTCAATTGGATTGTTTTTAATAATGGTTGAACCATGGGCACTTGAACTTCCACTTGACCATCCTGGCAATACAAATAAACTTGGACTGGATCCTGACAAACCATATGCTGAAGTGCTGAAGAAAAACTCATTGAAGCAAGACCAGACTAGAATTGCCTCCATTCAATTTGTACATTCGCAAACATGCCTTCATGAGTTTTTTGCTGATTAACTTGGTGATAAATTATCCGAAGGTGAAGAATGTTCAAGTTACTTGACAATTACTAGTATATTACTACTGATAGACTGTAGCTTTGGATTTCACTGCACCATGGTGTTGTGATCACCACAATGGAACAAACTTCAGTCTTGCTCAATACTTTCATGGTGCAATATATACAGGTGTTATCTCACACCACAACAACTCAGCTGAACAAGCTATGAAATGGAATTGAAATCAAATGTGTACAGTAAAACAATGGGAAGCACTTTATGATCATCTGATCAACTGGCGTGAAAATGCTTATGAAGATAACATGTTCTTTCCAAGCTCATGGATCCTCAAAGACAACAATTTTGAACTCAGTAGCAAGACACATTGAATCAAACTTCAATCATTGCAAGATCTCATCACACTTTTAGGGGAGACAGAAGATTGGACAACCAAATATGGGGTCCAGTTATTTGATATCATTACCTAGTTCAACTTGGAGAAAAAGGAAGTGCAAGGTAGTGAACAGACAGCAACAAACTTGAGCAAATCTGGCCAACAAAGAAAGCAAAACCCACACCTGTCAGTGGACCTGGGCTTTTCACATTTGTAGATATTCAGACACCTGAGAGTTTTGCTATGATGTAATGAAATGAAAGATTCTATTGTGTCAATGAAAACTGTCTGATTCATCTAACAAACTGAAGTTTACAAAAGGAAGTTCATCTTCTTCCATGCTGTTGACCTCTTTTGATTTAGAGTCATCCAAGCCAACCATCATCTCTTTTACCTTTCAATTGAAGGTTGCAAGTGTAGATGAAATCAGCTTTTGCTCCCCCACCAGCAATGTGTCGACAACAGGTTTTATTGACCCATTCATGATCTGGTTTGGTTTGAATGAATGAAGCTCTTCTTCTCTGACATTGTATGCAATCTTCTGGACTGCATTCAATATATCTGGGTCAATGTGTGTGATTCCATGGTAAAATGTCTTGAGTGCACAAAAGACTTGCTTGTGCATATTTTGTAAAAGATCCACAGATGCAGAGATGTTGCCTAGATGATCCCATGATGCATAGACACACTTTGCTACAAAAACAGTCTGGTTTATTCACAATGGAAATATGATCAGTTGATAGTAGATTGTCACCGAAGGCCAAGCCAACTTGAAATCTGACCTTGAGAAATTTGATAAGATGCTCGATATTCAAAACTACTGGCATCCAATGACCTTCCAGATCTGTTATGTTAACAAGCATGCTGTCTCATATTATATCTCTGCATGGAACAACATTCAAGCAAAAGTACTGAAACAAATATGTAACTCATGCAAATTTCAAGGTTCAGATATTCTTGACATTGTAGATCCAGTGCAAAATCTCACTTGAGTAATTGTTTGAACCTGTGCCATGAAAAATCATTGTCAGACTTCCAAGGATATCTTGAATGTGTCCAAAATCTCCAGTTGAGATGGCTTCAGTGAGTTCAAGGACATAGAGCAGGTCACATGTGAGCAAACAAAAATTTTGATTGACTATGTCATTGTCAATGTCAATACTACTGGGGTCTGGCACTTGCTGACTCAGATTGGAAGATCCAGCTTGAGAAGTCTTCTTTTGTTTCAGCTTTGGTTTTCAATGAGGTAGCAAGATGTGGTTCTTTATAATTTTGGTAGCAATTTGAAGGAGCTCATCTGCTGATGGATTTGATGAAGCAACAGCTACCAATGATGTGTGTCCACACTTGACTTGCCATGCATTGAGAATAATTCTGTATAGAATCTGGGATAATGTTGACATCAGTGTATGATAGTCTGGATGTTCACAACCAAGTCACGAGCATTCCAGAACAGTGAAAAAGTGTGTGAGACTGCCAAGTTGATTGTTCAAGCCCCAATGAACATGTAGCAATGCCCATATCAGATTCATACATAGATGAAATAAGCCAAAGCTGAGTTGTAAGAATTGAAGCCAAGTGAATAGGTTGACATCCTATGTTCACAAAGCCTTTGCACCTCGAATATGTGCATTTGTTGCCAGATTGTTGATACTTGGAACAGCCCAGTCGATCAAGTCGTTATGTATCATTCTCAGTTGGGTGAGATGGATGTCGTTGACAACTGCAATATTTCCAGAGATCAAACTTTCCTCAATTGTTGAAGTGCGTAATGGGAACTGTTTGATCTGGTGGCCATTGGGCATCTTTCGGTGTTTTGAATGTGTGAGACATGGATCATCTGGATGTTTAAACCTCTCAAATGCTTTGAAGCATTTAAGTAAAATATCAATGAAATGGATGTGAATCTGATTATAAAAAGTGTTCTTCTGCTCGGAGATAGGTTGAACATCTTCATTGTACATCAAATCAGATGCTCATTGTGCCCATGCTAGCATTGGAGATAGTCACAGCTTGGTAGAATCAGCATTGATTTCATATAAGATTGCAAATGTTCCAGACTGTACTTTTGCTGGTATAGAATCTTGTTGATCAACAAATATTGAGGTTTTTATATTGAAGTTGTCCCAGCAGAGCATATGAAGACCCTGGGCAACATGGCTGGCATGCTCAAGACTTTGAATAGCCCACTGAGATAATAGGCTGGCAAGAGCTGAGCATAATAGACAGAGCCTGCATTTGTAAAGAACTTTGATAGTTTGATGGGATGCTCCATTTGTCCATAAGAACAAAGTGAATGGTGTCCCAAAGTAGAGCACTTGTTGTGATCATTCCTTTGCAAGTTGGATGATAATGACATTGCATGCCTTCAAAAAATCAATGTATTTACGAGTGAAACAAAGCAAATAGTCATACAGTAGTACACAACTTAACCTTGTTGTTGTTACGATTCATTATGCTTTGTCATCCGCTATGCCTTTTCTTGCTCATTCTTTTCTTTCACGATGGTAGACTCTTCACGGTAACCTACGGGTTCACCTTTCTCGCGCCACCATCGTACATGTTTATCTCTTTTGTCTCACGATGACCGGCACTCCACGGTAACCCCATTGGGTTCACCTTTCCTATGCTGTCATTGCTTGTACCATTGTCTCAGGTTCTGACTCACGTTGAGTCATATCTTATCACACTTCCTTTGCTTGGCATTACTCATTCACTTGGCACTTACCAAGCATGCCCTTTACCCTGAGTACTTAGCTTGGTCCATGCATGCTCCTCTTAGGTATATAAACTCCCGCGTTGCATACCTGTTCCTTAGCTTAGTTCTCCTTGGGAATATACCCTTAGTCCCTTGCCTTTGATCCCTCGTGCACATCGACTCTCATCTTCGCAACAACGTCCTTGTCCTCCATATTAATTGGACTATCTTTGAACCACTCGATCTCATTGCTGGGCAACCTCTCGCCCAGGACTCGTTCTTCGACTCTTAATCACTGAACACCCTGTTGGCATTGTCCTGACACTCCTCGCGTCTGCCCTTAGCCAACTAGGGGTTATCCAAGGCTACGTTCGCTCCTACCTGGACCAAGCATAACAAAAGAACTAAGCTTCTTCTTTCACGGCTACTGCCACGTAAGCCATATCACTGAACCACTCTGTCTTACTACAGAGATCCTCGTTGGACCACCACACGGCGTCCCCCTCCCATCATCGCCCCTGATTCCACTGATGAAGACCAGGACACTGCTCTGCCTCTTCGAACTCCCACGTCGTCCTACAGACAAAACCCTTTGCCCTCACCTTTGCCTTCACCCCTGCCTTTGCCTTTGCCCCCACCTCTGACACCTTCGACCACTATATCTACAATGAAACCAATCGAGCTTAAGCTCAACTCCCCCTCCGAGTATGACGGCTCCTTTGCCAAGTACCAGGCATGGTTCAATTCCTGCCTCTTCTACCTCTCAACCAACACTGACGTGTATAACACTGAGGCAAAGAAAATCACGTTTATCCTCTCATTTATGATGAAAGGATCGGCCCACACCTGGACAACCACCTTCTGCGCCGCTGGCATCAACATAGTCTCTGGCACCGTATCCATGGGCACCTGGCCCAACTTCGTTGACAAGATCAACAAAGCCTTCCAACACCACAACATCATCAGGCAATCCATCGCCTGGATGTCCACCACCTGCACGCTCGCATCCAAAGGGGTATACAAACCCTCTCTATCCTCATACACGTCCCAATTCCAGAACCACGCCACCATCGCCGGAGTCACTGACTCCAACGTTCTTATTGGTTACTACTCAGCCGGTATCCCCGCCCCCGTCATGTCCCGCATCATGATGATGGAAACTGTCCCCACCAAAATCGAGGACTGGTACAAAAAGGCCATGACCTTCCACACCATGTGGGAATGTGCTCAGGAAATCAAAGTGCGCAACGCCAAACCCACCGCTCCCTCGAAAACCTTCCACCTCCCCCATGCCATCGACCCCGACGCAATGGACATCGACGTCATCTCCACTCACCCCCCAAAACTCACCAACACCCTCCGTTCCAAATGCACCTGCAAGGGCCTCTGCTTCCATTGCTGAAAACCCGGCCACACCTCTGCGAACTGCAAGGCTAAGTTTGTCATGTCACCCGCACCATCTGGAGAAAAGAAGTCAAAAGGTGGTGATGTAGCAGTAGCAAAGAATGACAAAGAAGAGATGGCTATGCTGGACTTGATGGAATGTGACAATGAAGGCACCCCTGTGTCCATTTCTTACATACAGGGTTTTTAAAAGGGGAGTATCGATCGACACGATCCTCCCCCATTGTATCTAAAGCTGCGCATGTATCTTCCAAGACCAATAGATCGTTGAGTATTCCCGTTCAACTCATCATCCCCTCGCGCACCCTCAAAAAGGTCAAAACCACCGCCCTCATTGACTCCAGTGCAACAATCAACTGCCTCGATTGGCAGTTCACATGAAAACACCGGATCCCCTGCAAGAAGCTGGAAAAACCAATCCAGGTTCGAAACATCAATGAAACTCTAAACAAGAAAGGCACCATCCGATACACGGCCAACTTGTTCATCTTTGTCAATGGCGTAACCCACGAAGTTCTCTTCCATGTCATGGGATGTGGAGAAGAACGCATCATCCTCAGTTTTCCCTGGCTGACCGCGGTCAACCTCGCCATCAACTGGGAAAAGAACACCATCCAGATCGACAAGTCAACTGACCAGTTGAAAACTCTCTTCACTAAATCCTCTGCTGACTCCGCCACCCACGACACGTTCCTTGCCCGCCTCCGCTACCAAGAACCATCCCCTATCCCTCGCCACCATCAGATCCACCACGACTGGGACAAAACTCTTTATGACTACCTTGATGAGGGCAACCCTGAGTATGTCCGAGCAGAGGACTTTGTCAAAACCACCATATCTGCCTACTTCTGCGAAAGGTACATCCGTGGCGATCGCTGAATCGTCATCAACCCCACTCGCGTCAAAGCCTACACTACCGCCACTGACCTCACGATAAAACAACTGGCAAATAAACCCAAGATAACTCTCCCCCTTGAATACTCTACCTTCTCCAAGGTATTCTCCGAAGTCGCCGCTGGCGAACTCCCTCCATTCCAATCCTATGACCATGCCATCAATCTCAAGGACTCCTTCACACCGAAGATCGGCAAGATCTACCCTCTTTCCCCCGATGAGAAGAAAGCCGCTGAGGACTTCCTCGACGAGAACCTCAAAGCCGGAAAGATCTGCCCCTCGCAATCTCCACAGGCATCACCCTTCTTCTTTGTCAAGAAGAAAGATGGCAAACTCTGCCCTTGCCAAGACTACCGCTACCTGAACAAACATACCGTTCAGGACGCCTACCCTCTTCCCCTGATCACTGACCTTGTAGACAAACTCAAGGAAGCTCAGGTATACACCAAGTTTGATGTTCATTGGGGGTACAACAATGTCAGAATCAAAGATGGCGACCAATGGAAAGCCGCATTCATTACCCACAAAGGCCTCTTCAAGCCCACAGTTATGTTCTTCAGCATGACTAACTCCCCAGCGACCTTTCAAAGATTCATGAACAACTCTTTCCATGACATGATCGTGGAAGGGTGGCTTATCATCTATATGGATGATCTACTGATCTTCTCTCAGGATCAGAAGACCCACGAAGAGCATACCAAACGCGTTCTACAACAAATGGAGAAACTTGACCTTCACCTCAAGCTTGAGAAATGTGTGTTCAACACCAAAGAGGTCAAATACCTTGGTATGATTGTTAAACTGGGCCAGCTCGCTATGGACCCAGTCAAACTCAACAGTATTGCCAAATGGCTGGCACCTACTAACTTCAAGGGTGTTTGCTCCTTTTTGGGCTTCGCCAACTTCTATCGCTGCTTCATCCCTGACTACTCCACAGTCGCACGTCCCCTCATCGACCTCACCAAGAAAAAGCAACCTTGGGTCTGGACCGCTGACCAACAGCAGTCCTTTGATCGCCTCAAGGAGCTTTTCCAGTCACGCCCTGTCCTCCAACTCCTGGACCTCTCCAAACCCTTCGCTATCACCATCAACGCCCCCAAATGGGCCACCGGCGGTATTCTCCTCCAAACCGATGCCAACAGAGACTGGCACCCCTGTTCCTACAATTCTGCTTCGCTATCCCCCGCGGAATGGAACTACGATATCCATGATCACGAACTCCTCACAATCCTCCGAGCCCTCAAGATGTGGCACCACTATCTCCACGGCTCCACATTCTCCATCCAAGTCTTCACAGACAATAAGAACTTGACCTATTTTCGTCAAGCACAAGAACTCAACCGCCGCAAAGCCCGGTGACTCCTTGATCTCGCAGATTTCAATCTAAAGATCATCCATGTCCCTGGCAAACTCCTCAATGGACCTGATGCCCTCTCCCGCTGTCCTGACCTCATCTCCGAATCTGACAACGACAACTCTGATGTCATCATCCTCCCCGACTCCATGTTCATAAACCTTATCGACACCACTCTCCACGAGAAACTCATTGCCTCCTCCACCTCCGACCCCCTCATCTTGAATGCCATCCAAGCCACGGTCGGCAAGAAACTTCAGATCTCCCCGTTCCGCACCAATCTCGAAGATTGGTCTTATTCCGATGGCCTCCTCTCCTTTAAAGGCTGTACCTATGTCCCTCCTGATGGAACTCTCTGCTGTGATGTGGTGGCCGGGTGCCACAACCATGAAACAGCAGGCCACCCTGGGTTCCTGAAAACACGTCAACTTGTTTCTGCTCAGTATTGGTGGCCAGGACTTGTCCACTTCGTCCGCCAATACGTCGCTGGCTGCGCCATTTGTCAGCAGAACAAGGTACACACACACCCCACAGTTCCCCCACTCGTCTCCATCCGATCCACTTGCTCTTGCCCCTTCCAGCAGGTCTCTTATGACCTGATCACCGGGCTTCCCCTGTTTTCTGGCTTCGATTCGCTTTTGGTCGTGGTTGACCATGGGCTTATGAAGGGGGTAATTCTTTGCCCCACCACGTCCATGGTAACTGCCAAAGGAATAGCACAGCTTTTCTTCGACAAGGTCTTCACGCGGTTCAGCTTCTATGAGAAGATTATCTCTGATCGTAGCCCACAATTTGCCTCCTCATTCGCCAAGGAACTCGGATGCCACCTCTCTTATGACCTCGCTCTCTCCACCGCATACCACCCTCAAATGGATGGAGAAACCGAGCGAGTCAACCAAGAGGTTGAAACATACCTGTGAATCTTCTGCGGTAATGAACTTTCATCATGGTCTGCTAAGATTTCCTTAGCAGAATTCACGCACAACCACCACCCCCACTCGGTCACAGGGCAATCGCCCTTCTTCCTCATGATGGGCTTCAAACCCCAAGCCCTTCCTTCGGTCATTTCCTTGTTTATGGTCCCCACTGTCTCCGAGCACATCACCACCCTCACTGCGGCACGCAACAAAGCCCTAGCGATGCACGAACTCACCCATCAAACTATGGCAGCAAGTTCCAAGCACTGGTTTACGCCTTTTGCCCTAGGAGATAAGGTTTGGTTGGAAGCATGGAACCTGAAACGTTCTGTTGTCAACCCGAAGTTCACCACAAAACGGGAAGGTCCCTTTACCATTACCCAGGTACTTTCCCTGATCACCTATAAGCTCCACCTCCCCAAAACCTGGCAGATTCACCCGGTCTTCCATGCTTCTCTGTTATCACCCTATCACGAGAACTTCGTCCACACCCCCAATTTCCCAGCTCCTCCCCTGGATCTTGTAGAAGGTGAGGAGGAATACGAAATTGAGAAGATTCTGAAACACCGCAGATCACTGCGATCCCGCTCGTTCCTGATCCGATGGAAGGGGTACTCTGCTGAAGAAGACTCCTGGGTTTCGGAGTCCGATTTGAAACACGCGGTGGAGTTTGTAAATGACTATAAGAAGCGTCACCATCTCTGATTTCACCCCCTTACCTCTTCCATCTAAACCACAATGTCCATTGACCAGCTTGTCTCCGTCCCCACTTCCACCACTGTCCCCGAACCCTCACCTCGTTCTCAATCCTCCTCTCCTATTGTCGCCCCGTTCCCATTCCGTATCATTGACAACATCTCGGATGTCGAAATTTCCAGTAATGCCGCCATTGCTGGGTGGGGTGCAGACGAAAACATAGTTCTGGTTCCCATCTTACCCCCTGTTTACATTGCTACAATTATGTCTGCTGATATGCATTCTATCACCGCTGTAGACCTCCCCTTGACCACCCATCGCACCCATGATGGGTACCCTGATGCCGTATATGCTCAGAATGTCCTTCACCTTGTCTTTGACCCCCACTTGCCATGGTACATAGATTCTCATCTGGATATGGACTCCCCCCTTCTTGCGCTTTACCAAGCATTCTTGGGCCTTGAACAGCTCACACCCATCCTGCAGTCTACCGAGACTGCTGAAGCTCTCCACGGCCTGACCAAGGCCCTTCTCTTCTCTATCCGCCACCACACTCGTGGCGCCCTCATCATCCTCACTCATCAGTTATACTTTGGTGAGTTCCTCCTCGAAATTGATCGCTTTGCTCGTGCCATCGCAGATCACTATCGCACTTCACCCACATCCGTCCCCCCTCCATACACCTCACGCTCCTCGCCCTCCACCTCTTCGTCACTTCTCACCGCCAATGAGCTCCGTGCCATCGAACGTGCAGAAGCCTGGTGGACCGGCTTCGATGGTCACCAACCTCTCCCAGTGACTCACCCCCACTACCACGAGACCTGCCATATGTGTCACTGTCTCGGTCATCGTCGGGCTCAGTGCCCTCTCTATGAATGCTCCATCTGCCTCCGCACCGCTCCTGGCCATCCCCAAGCCACATGTCCCCTCCGTCGCCGCAGACCTTTCCACGTCTTCTTGTCCTCGTCCTCTGGGTCCTTCACCCAGCAGTCCTTGTCCTCCTTGTCCCCATCCTCACCTTGCCGCACTCGCGGCAACCCTCGTCCACCTACCGCCAGGTGCGGCCCCAACCGTCATCGCACGGTCTCTCCCATTCCCCTGCTCCCTCGCAAGCCCTCTCCTGTCTTTGGTGTTGACCCTGAATGGGACGACACTGCCTATGCCAACAACACTGGCTCCCCCGGGCACTACGCCCACAACTTCTGAGCTTCAAGACCGCAGGTCATCAAGTTCCCTCATCAGTGCTTTGGGTTTAGTGGGGGGGTAATGTTACAATTCATTATGCTTTGTCATCCGCTATGCCTTTTCTTGCTCATTCTTTTCTTTCACGATGGTAGACTCTCCACGATAACCTACGGGTTCACCTTTCTCATGCCACCATCATACGTGTTTATCTCTTTTGTCTCATGATGACCAGCACTCCACGGTAACCCCATTGGGTTCACCTTTCCTACATTGTCATCACTCATACCATTGTCTCAGGTTCTGACTCACGTCAAGTCATACCTTATCACACATGACTCATTCTGAGTCACGTTTCCTTTGCTTGGCATTACTCATTCACTTGGCACTTACTAAGCATGCCCTTTACCCTGATTACTTAGCTTGGTCTGTGCACGCTCCTCTTAGGTATATAAACCCCTGCGTTGCATTGTTGCAAGACAAAGCGTCTGCTACACTGAACTCAACCTAAACGGCGGAAAGGACGAAGACGAAACAAAGAGACGACGAGGACGGTTTCCTTTGCAAGGGATACCGACAAACGACTGGCAAGAGGAGAGGCGGAGCGGTACTCAGGTCGTCTCGACAGGGGACAGAGTCCAGTGCCAATAACAAAGTGAATAAGACTGGGGAGTCCAGTCGTCTACCTAGGGTTTATATACATGATGGTAGTTTAGGGCAAGTGCGGGAGTATGGAACTATCCATCAGAAGAGAAGCGTAGTGTGAGAGGGAACCCTAAGTGACGTGTGAAGATGAAAGTCTAGACCAGCGGTAATTAAAGGGAAGGAAAGAAGCTAGACATGAGGCAGTGACATCATAGGAGTCTAGGCTTTGAGTCTAGACCTAATCATGTGACACTATCCCACGGTCACGTGCTACTGGTCACGTGACTCCCAAAAGATAGGGGTTAGGAAGTACAGGTTGCGGTTGGGTCTGTCCCAATCCGGGAGGGAGGTCGTAGGGACCATAACACTAGCTAGTGATATATCAGTCACAATGTTGAGGGGCAATCATATGAATGTACTACTGACCATTATTAATACATTACTGATAGTAGTATCTAATCTTGTGGGTGATGTATCAGTTGCATGGTCAAGGAGGGAGCATGTGAATATAGTACATGCTATTGTCATTGATACTTCACTAATAGTAGCATCTAATCTAGTAGGTGATGTATCAATCACAAGGTCAAGGGGGCAGTGGATGAACATATTATGCACTGTCATTGATACATCAATCTTTCTAATTAGTCTATGAGATATATTGCAGTTGAGCCCATTAGTATCCAGCATCTGACATATGTGTGATATATCAATTGGATTGAGAAGTGGGGAGTGTACAAACATGCTGACCATTATTGATACATCAGTGATCATGGTGACATAACTTCTGTGTGGTATATCATAGTTAAGGTCCAGCATCTGACCTAGTTACATGATTGAGGGGGAGCATACCAATGTAGTATGCACTGTCATTGACATATGCATTCCAATTAGTGGATGTGATATATTACAGTTGAGCTCAACAGTGCCCAGTGGTGCCCAATGTCTGGCCTCTGTATGATATATCAGTTGCATTGTTGAGGAGCAATGAACATGACCATTATTAATACATCACTAATTGTTATAGTTCATGTCCAACGCCATACACTTTTCACTTTTTTCTTACTTTACACTTCACTCATATCTTATGATCCCTGAGCACCATTTACCATTAGTTCCTTTTCTAAGGTCATGTGATCAATGCACACGATCATGGGAAATGTCACCTGATCTGAGGCCTAGACCATGATATCACTATGATGTCATGCCTCATGGACATCTTCTTTCTCTCACATCTATGCTTCTTTCCTTCTATTACATTCCATTGCCTTCCATCACATTCTATATCTCATGTCTGCCCTAAACTCATCTCCCTCTATATAAACCCTACCTTACTCTTTGTAATTCCCTCAGTCCTGTTCACTTGTATTCCTTCCTTCCTCATGGGGACCTTGTGTTATGGTCCTAACCGACCTCCCTCCCGGATTGGGACAGACCCAACCGCAACTTGTACTTCTCTAACCCCTATCTTTTGGGAGTCACGTGACCAGTAGCACGTGACCGTGGGATAGTGTCACATGA
>JBBPLZ010000276.1:0-14490 GCA_038090055.1 Hemileccinum hortonii | reverse complement strand
CCGTAATTTCCTCAGTCCTGTTCATTTGTATTCCTCCCTTCCTCATAGGGACCTTTTACACCTGAATACCACTCCTCTCTACTCTGCCAGTCTAGTCCCCTGTCAAAGGACAACTTATGCTCCACCTTGTTACTGTTATCCTCCCGATCCCCACCACGAACATCGTCTTCTGCGTCTCCCTTGTCTTCAGCACTCGTCGCCATCGCCTTTACGTATTTTATCAACTCCTCAAACCTATCGTCTAGAGGTTCTCGTCATTGTGTGTTCAAGGCCGACAACACTTGAACAGGACTCTCCAAAGCCTGACACGTTTAGTACTGCTTCCTCCTCATCGTATGCCACGGTCCTCTCGCATTAACTGTTATGTTCGCCGCAGACAAGCAGCTGCCCTAGCATTTTACCAGTTAAACATTCCTGCCACCCCACCCGCAGAATTTGATTCCAATGACGACTAGGACCCAGAAGTACTCGCCGCCACTCATTGTCAGGCCGCTCCCCATCGCTGTCGTCCTCGTTGCATCTACCAACAAGACCCCCGCTACCTCCGCTCCGAATACCACCCCGGTTGGGACCAAGGCTTCCCCAACCTCTCCGTACTTCGACCCCGCACCGTCTTTCGCCGTCGCCGATTCCCATTCATATAATCCCCAGAGTACCTTTGGAAGATAGGGTACAGTAAGGATGTCAGCATCCGACCCGGTCACATGGCAGGACGTTCTTAATCAATTTACGTTCCTTGCTGGAATAATCCAACAGCAGTCCCAGCTACACCAACAGTTCATGGCTACCGCAGCCACCACCTCCACCCCTGCTCCTACTCCTGCTCCTGTCCCATACAAAGCTTTCGCCAACCCAGGCTCATGGGATGGTAACCGTTCCACCTTCCGTAATTGGTGGACAAAGGTCACAGCGTGGGTACAATGTCAGTCCATGCTGACGAAAAAACAATTTACAGTCACGATCCTCCTGTGCATGGAGGGTAAAGCATCCGACTTTTCCCAGATCACTTTACAAGGGAACATGAATAAGGAAGAGACTAAGTTTGACGACGCAGACAAGGCTGCGGTCTGGCCATCTTGGCTAACCTTGAAAAAAGAAATCAAAGAACACTTCCGGATTGACGTAATCGCGGAAGAATGCTACCGTCGGCTGGTGGCATTAAAACAGGGCAACATGCCCATCAAAACATTTACGCAGCAATTCGAGCTGCTAAGGACCGACGCAGGTCTCACCGCCGACCAGGCGCTGTGTCTGTACAAGGAGGGCATAGATTATCAAATTTATGCTCAAATCTCTCTCCGTTCACCCACCATTGACAATACATTGATCAAATGGCAAGAAACTGCCGTCTCAATCGGCAGAATATTCAACCAGATGCGCTTGGAATGATCGCATCTGCAACAGAACCAGTTCCAACCCTGTTCCCAGCAGTTCATAGAAACGGGTACGCAACCGGGCCGAGGGGCCCCAATGGACATGCGCACCATCCAACCAACCAAGGAAACGCGCTCATGCTACAATTGTAACAAGGTAGGACACCTATCTCGAAACTGCACTAAACCTTGTCATCCTTGAGGCCAACCCCAGTTCAACCCTCTCATGGGAAGAACCAGCTACCTGCCCCCTCGCACCCAAAACCGGGAGATCACCGCTCCCTCTATGTCCGCCGGTGAACAAGGTTCCGGAAATCCCCCATTAATGACCGAAGAGGTGCAAGCCTATTATTATGACCTCTTTGAGGCACATGCACACCAGATGGCTGCTGATGGACTAAAGTCGGGAAAAGAGAAAGCCGAGTAGATCTGGGAGGTACCTCCTCGGCCAAGAACTATATGCACGTACTTTCTTCTTCTCCTTCTTCTTGTAATCGTTTCTCTGTTCTTGATGTTGAAGGGGAGATGGACGATGACGTAGTTGATGACGCATCGAACTCTATTTTTACTTACATTCCACAGTCTGACAGAGTGTCTCAATTGAGCATGGCACCAGACTCTAAAAAAGGTGTACTTAATTCTCTGTTAAAAGAAAAAATATCTCTTTCTCCTATTTATAAATCCTCCTGTGCTTCTTTTTCGCACGTCGAACCATCTACCTCTCAAGGAGGAGAATTCGACATCTTAACTAACATTTCATTTCAGAAAAACAACGAATGGCACAAATGTGCTACCAGAGCCCTTCTTGATTCCGGAGCCGTCCAAACCTTCATTGATGAAAAATGGATAAAAAATAATGGTATTTCTATGCTACCTCTTTCTAACGCTATTGCCATCACCAATGCCGATGGTACAGTTTCAAAACACAGACAAATCATTCACTACGTTTCTATTATACTAACGTTTCAAGGACATTCCAAGGAGGTCAATGCGCTAGTCGCAACCCTCAGAATTCATAATATCATCCTAGGTTTCAACTGGTTCCAACGTCACAATCCTCTCATCAATTGGGAGGACAAGACCATTCTTTTCTCTCGCTGCACTCATAACTGTCGCACTACTAATGCCCCATAGTTAATCAAAGACATCTGGAATGTCAACATTCATTCCATTGAGGAGGGACTTGCCGATAAAGTTCCAAAACAATACCACGCCTTCCTCAACATATTTAGCAAGGAAGAATCCAAGCGCATGCCCGTACGCAAGCCATGGGATCATGCCATTGACCTCAAGCCCGACTTCATTCCCAAAAAGGGATGAGTCATTCCACTCTCTGACGCTGAACTTGAAGAAGTTCGTAACTTTATTTCTAGTGAACAAGAAGAGGGCTATATTCAACCCTCTAAATCTCCTCAAACTGCACCTGTCTTTTTTATTCCAAAGAAAACCGGAGAAAAACGCCTCATTATGGATTACCGCTATCTAAATGAGGGTACAGTAAAAATTTCTTATCCCTTACCGCTAATTTCCTCTCTAGTCGACCGCCTTAAATGTGCAGACAAATTCACGTGCCTCGATCTGTGATGGGGGTACAACAATGTCCATATTAAAGAGGGTGACAAATGGAAGGCTGCCTTCGTCACTCCCATTGGGGTTTATGAGCCCATCGTTATGTATTTTGGCATGACTAACTCCCCGCCAACTTTTCAACAGATGATGAACGACATCTTCAACAACATGTACACCGTCGTCATCATCTATTTGGACGACATGTGCATCTTTACCAAGGGAAAGTCTGACGACGATTATTCGAAAGTCGTCATGGAGGTCTTGCAGCGCTTGTGTGACAATGATCTCTATGCCAAACCAGAAAAATGCGTATTTAATGCTGATGAAGTTGACTTTTTAGGCATGATGGTATCAAAAAAGGGGGTTGGCATGCAATCCAAAAAGGTCGATGCAATACTCGACTGGCTGGCCCCTACAAAACTCAAACAATTGCAATCTTTCCTTGGCCTTTGTAATTATTATCGTCGTTTCATTAATGGTTTCGGACAGATTGCCCGCCCTCTTAACAATCTAACCAAGAAGGGTGTTATGTATATATGGGGAGAGGCCCAACAAACTGCATTTGACACGCTTAAAAAACAATTTACAACAGCACCTCTTCTCACCTTCCCAGACTCAAGTAAAGATATGTGCGTTGAAACAGATGCCAGCGATATTGCCACTGGGGCTGTACTATCGGTCCTGGGGGAGGATAAGTTATGGTGCCCCTGCACTTTTCTTTCTCACTCTCTTTCTCCTGCGGAGAAAAACTATCCCGTTTATGATAAGGAACTCCTCGCTATTATTCACGCTCTTGAGGAGTGGCGTCATTATCTTATCGGAAAAACTAACTTCGAAATCTGGACAGATCATAAAAACCTTGAATACTGGAAAACGCCACAAACCCTGTCCGGACGACAAGCTCGCTGGCATGAGTTATTACAAGAATTCAACTATATGCTTATCTATAAACCCGGATCTACCAATGGCCGTGCCGATGCCCTCTCCCGCTGCCCCGACCATGGTGACACTGTTGATAATCTCAACGAAAACATCACCGTTTTTCCTCCTACCATCATCCGCGTTGCTAATTTATCTATCCCCATCACGCTCACCTCCAAGGACGCACACACCCCTACCAAGGGCTCCGACGCTGCGGCCGGCTTCAACCTTTATTCCACCACGGATCTTGACATCCCCGCCCACGATCAATCCCTTGTCCTCATCCATGTCAAGATCCAACTCCCTATCAGCACATATGGGAGAATTGCACCATGCTCAGGCCTCACCTTCAAACACAAAATCAATGTCATGGCCGGAGTTATTGACGCCAATTATAGGAGAGAAATTGGTGTAATTCTCTTCAATCACTCTTCCACCCCTTTCCACGTATCTAACAGTGATCATATCACCCAACTAATTAATGAAAAAATAGAAAACCCAACATTAACAGAAACCAAGACTCTCGACAAGTCAGAACATAATGATAAAGGGTTTGGCTCCACGGGAGTTCAAGTCATTTCCTCCACTACTCTTACCCCGAACTTTGATACTAAATTACGTTTTGAATTAGCAAGAATGGATGTTGACGTGATCAACGAATACAAATATTACGCTGAAGAAAAAAAATTTAAATCTTCGAACGGCATTGTTTTCATGCCCCCTTGTCTTCATAACGAACTAATATCCCTTTTCCATGATTCCCCTGTGTCCGGTCACCCTGGCCGCGACCGTACCATCTTTTCTTTAAAAAAGTTTTATTGGTGGCCAGGCACTGCTAAAGACATTGCCAATTACATAGAACACTGCCAGGTGTGCTCCTTCACAAAGGAGTCATCAAAGCCACCAGCAGGAAAACTTATGCCTCTTCCCACTCCTCCCCGCCCTTGGGTTGATATATCTATCGATTTCGTCACAGGTTTTCCCACCTCCAACGGGTACGACGCTATCAGCGTCGTTGTCGATTGCTTCTCAAAAGAAATTGTTCTTTTTCTATGTTTTAAAACTACTTCTTCCTCGGACTTAGCTTCCTTATTTAGAGATCACATATGGTGTTCTCACGGACTTCCCTTTTCCATAGTGTCGGACTGAGATCCTCAGTTTGTCTCGGAGTTCACCAAGGAGTTGTGCAAGGTCTTGGGCATTTCTCAAAAACTATCCACTGCCTACCACCCACAGACCAATGGACAAACGGAGTGTGTCAACCGCGAGATTCTTGCCTACCTTCGAGCGTACATCGCAAAGAAGCAGGATTCATGGGCATCCCATCTCAAAATGGTGCAATTTGTCCACAATGCCTCTTTTACCACCGCAACTGGCACTTCCCCCTTCTCTGTCACACGTAATTATCAGCCCTGTCTTGGGGTTGAACCATCTTCTTCTACTACCCCTGGGGGGTCGTTCGCTAACGCTATGGGCAAAGACCATGACGAAATCTTCGCCATTTTGCAGAAAACCCGGGATCAGATGTCCCACGCACAAGAATCCAAATGCTCCTCCACTCCGTCCTATTCTATCGGCAATCTCGTATGGTTATCCACCAAGCATCTCTCCCTCCCATACCCCACGCATAAACTAACTCAAAAATTCATCAGCCCGTATCATATCACTGCTCTTCTCCCTAATGCCATCACCCTTCACCTCCCTTCCCACATCTCCATTCATCCCACCGTTAATATTTCCCACGTTAAGCCTTATAAAGCCCCGCTGGCCAGTCAACCTGTATTTAAACCAGATGCTATCACCGTAACTGAAGATCAGCACGAAGAATACGAGATTGATTTTATTGCCGCCTCTCATCTCCACTGCAGAAAACTCCAATATCTCATCCACTGGAAGGGTTGGGATGAAGTCGACCGCACTTGGGAGCCGGCCATTAATTTATCACACGCGCAGGATGCTATCGCTGATTTTCACTGGTTTCACCCTAACGCCCCCAGACCTATCCGCTCCATCTCCAAGACCAACTTCCTCTCCCTCTTCCATCCCTTTGGACCCTCCTATACCAAATTCACAGACTTGAGATTGGACCTCGAATCTAGTGAATGGAGGGTAATGTTATAGTTCGTGTCCACATCGTACGCTTTTCACTTTTTCCTTACCTTATTCTTCGCTCATATCTTATGATCCCTGAGCACCGTTTTACCCCTAATCCCTTTTCTAAGTCACGTGACCAAGTGCACGTGACCGCGGAAACCATCACCTGACCTAGGGCCTAGACCATGACATCACTGTGATGTCATACCTCATGGACAGCTTCTTTCTCTCACATCCATGCTTCTTTCCTTCTCTTACATTCCATGTCCTTCCATCACATTCTATCTCTCACGTCTGCCCTAAAGTCGTCAGTATCTACATAAACCCTACTTTAGTCTCCGTAATTTCCTCAGTCCTGTTCATTTGTACTCCTCCCTTCCTCATAGGGACCTTGCTCATCTGAATACCACTCCTCTTCTCTTCGCCAGCTTAGTCCTCTGTCAAGGGACTCTCTTTATGATCCACCTCGTCACCATCATCGTCTCGCTCCCCACTACCAACATTGTACTCGCTGTGTCGCTCGTCGTTGATACACGCCGTCATCGTCTTTATGCTTTTATCCAACTCCTCGCACCTGTTGTTCCAGGTGCTCATCATTATTAGGTTCAAGGCCGTTAACACTGGTAGATCGCAATAGATTAGGTTGAGTTCCTGCTGTAAGGAATAACTGGGTATGATCTCATCTTGGTTGA
The DNA here is from genome assembly GCA_038090055.1 of Hemileccinum hortonii. Taxonomy (NCBI): domain Eukaryota; kingdom Fungi; phylum Basidiomycota; class Agaricomycetes; order Boletales; family Boletaceae; genus Hemileccinum; species Hemileccinum hortonii. Next base: position 7,841 of record JBBPLZ010000276.1, on the reverse strand, counting down.
ATGGGTTGAGGGATGCTGAACAACTGTGCAATGGGGCAGCTAATATGTGAGTAACTTCTTCGCACAGCTCTTCTGCATAAGATAAGTTCTCTTTGATGCAACTGAATATCATCTTGAAGAACCTTGTTGCCTCTAAAGCTGACTCTGAGTCATACACATAAGCCTCTGTACCATTGTATCAGAGCCCTTAATAAAGGAATCGTACTTCTTTCAGATCCTTTGTGGGGACTAGGACTATCTGCTTTATTTGCCTCTCAATGATGTTTCATTAAAGGGTTACCCAGTGGTGACAATGACGACAAGGGGTTAAAAACAGCCCAGTTCTAATAAAATAACCAAAGACTTTGACTAGCACAAAGCATAGCCGAGCTTAGGTCTGAGACAAAAGATAGAGGAAAAGGGGAAGTTTGAGCTCTTAAATTCTCAAATGATTCTTTGGAAGAGAACCAAGAGAACTTGATTGGAGTTCTCTGGTGCTGATTCAAGGGTTTATATACTACATGAGTGTTTGTACCTATTTGTACCTAATCTATACTAATATGGCATAACCCTGTGCTTTGGGCTGAGGGTGTGAGTCATCATGAGTCATCTAGGACCATGGGCTATACATGAAATGCGAGATAAGAAGATAAAACACTGCCTTGATAAAGGTTGTGATGCATGAGGCATTTCAGTGTGCTGTGTCATTAAAAGGGTGTGTGATGAATGTGACATCAGAATGGAAGCATCAACATGAGGTGAGCACAGCACAGAAATTAAATGAAGGCTGTGATACTGAATGGGGTTAAGTCATGTGACGTATTCACATGACCTTTGAAGTGAAAAAGTGACAAGTCCACATCATGTCTTGAGATGCAATAGTGTGGCCTGTTGTCTGATAAGATAAAGTGATGATAAGATAAGATGGAAGAAATAGGGGTTGTATGAAGTGAGCATTTGTTACAAAATGTAGCACTAGGAGTGATCACGACTTGATGTTTCTTCTTTGACCAGAATCGCCAACCTTTAGTATTAGGTTCATATCCTATGAACACCATTTCCTCAGATTCAGGAGATAGTTTGTCTGACCATTGTTCTGGAGGAATAAAGACATATACTCAACATCCAAAAACTCTGAAGTATGATGCATCAGGTTTCTTTCCATTGAAAATTTTGATGGGAGTTTTCCATTCATGATGGCATATAGGTTGTCTATTGTAGATAAGGAGTGCAGTCTTTATAGCATCTTGCCAGAATGCTCTAGAAAGGCAGATGTGTTGGCATATTGCTTCTGCCTTTTCCATTATGGTTCTGTTAAATCTCTCAGCTTGTCCATTTTGTTGAGGGGTATGAGAAGTAGTTGTTTGATGAGTCATGCCTTGAGAAGAAAGGAATGTGCTAAACTACTGACTCATAAATTCACCCTTTTGGTCTGAATATTGCGAGGTGAGTTGATGACCAGTAAATGTCTCAGTCCAAGAAACCATATTTTTGAAATGTGTCAGACAGTCCGACTTGGTCCACAAGAAGGACAGTAAAGCATAATCTGAATGATTATCAATGAAGGTAAGAACATGCCAAGCCTGTGAGTGTAGTTCAGTTGGCATAGGACCCATTAGATCAGTGTGCATTAGGGCTAAGGGGCGTGTAGCATGCTTGGCCAATGATGAAAATGAGTGATCAGGTATCTTGCCTAAAGAACAACCTTTACAAGGAGGTAAGTCCTTTGGTAGAGAGATGGTAAGAACACCTGATAATTGGATATGTGCATGATGCAAGGTGTTGTGAACAGTGTGACCAAAATATTGGTGCCACAGATGATAAGATCAATCATTTGACAAAGAGGCTATAATTCCTGAATCTGAAGTAATCATTGCCAACTGAAATTAGTGGAGATTGTTAGCAGGTGATAAGACAGAGGCCTATATTACCATATGTCCTCTTTTGTTCCAGATCTTAGATCCAGATTTGTTAATCTTATAGTGAAAACTATGGTTTGTTAAAGATGGAACCTGTTATGATTCCTTTTGCTTTGTCATCATCTATGCACTTTTTATTATGCATCTTATCCTTGACAATGGTAAATACTCCACAGTAGCCTGTGGGTTCACCTTTCTCGCACTAACATTGTATGCGTTCGTCTCTTTTATTTCATAATGACTGATACTCCACAGTAACCCCATCAAGTTCACCTTTCTCACACTGTCATCACTTATACCATTACTTCAGGTCCTGACTCATGTTGAGTCATAACCGATTACACATGATTCATACTGAGTCATATCTCTTTGCTTGGCATTACTCATTTTCTTGGCATTTACCAAGTGTGTCCTTTACCCTGATTATATAGCTTGGTCTGTGCACGTTTCCCTTAGGTATATAAACCCCTACATCACATACCTGTCCCTTAGCTTAGTTCTCCTTGGGAATATATATCTTTAGTTCCCTTGTCTTTGATCCTCTCAACACATCAACTCCCATCTTTGTGATTGTGTTCTTATCCTCCATTTTAATTGGACACTTTGAGAACTCCTCAACCTTGTTGCTGGACACCTCTCCATCCAGGACTCATTCTTCAACTCTTGATCACTGAATACCCCATTGGCATTGTTCCGATGCTCCTTGCATCTACCCTTAGCCAACTAGGGGTCATCCAAGGCCACGCTCGCTCCTACCCAGACCAAGCATAACAGAACCGATAATAGTCTATGTGATGCATTTGGAGTGTACCACATATTCTCCAGTTTAATCAATGGTACATTGAAGCCACCATTGATTTGTTGTACCAGGATAGTACTTGGACCATGCATGGAAACTTTGTTTCTATTAGCAACAGATGCTGATCTGATCTGATTATCAAGATGAACAAAGTCATTCAAGAATAGAGATAAATGATCAGTGCATCTGCTGTCAATCATCCAATGAGTTTTGCTAAACTCAGATTTAGTTGAATCACCCTGAAGTTCAAAGGCTTCAATATAATAGATAAGGTATTCATTGCTCTCTTCATCATAGAAGGTATCTAGGTTTTCCTTTCCTCTATCATAGGATAAATATTTCTGATGTGAAAAGTAATCTTGGTGAATTGGTACAACTCCTTTGTGTATTCTGCTATCCAGTATAAAAGAGTCTCTGCTGTATATAGTAGGGTAGGTGGAAGCATGAAAGTCAGGAGTATTAGTATAAGGAATGGATGGATCAGGTAAACACCATTTATTGAAGAGAAATGGTTGTTATTTGAAATTAAACCTCCAAGTGAGAACTTTTTTTTTTTTTTTTTTCTTAGATTTAAGTGGTTCAGAGTCTTGTCACTTAGACAGTCCAGCTTCTATAGCAACACCAGATGGAGCAGGCTTGAAAGAAATTAGATGGTTCTGCAACATCCATATCTATGTCCATAGCACCTTTTTTCCAATGATTAAAGTTAATTCCTTCAACAATCTCCTCAAAGTATTGAGGGTCTTCTAAAGTGACTTCATTGTCATATAAAGTCCAAGCAGCTTGCATATCTTCCTAAGTAGGAGTCTTAGGAGGTGCTTTATGGAGAATCTCACCATCCCAGTCCATGGTAACTTCATGAATGAAGCTTGACTCAAAAAGGTTGGAAGAAGACTATGGAGCCTTTCCTTTACCTTTTCCCTTTCCACTTCCTTTTTTCTGCTGATGCTGTTGGAAAATGTTGCATTTATAGTCCTTGCCCTGGTTAACAGAAAGGACAGGTCTCTTTCTGAAGTTGAGGTAAAAGCTTCCATGACCTCAAGAAGGTTGATTCAATCAGAAATTCTAATAATGTACAGAAGGACCTTGTGAATGTTTTCATTGATTTGTTTTAGGAGGTCCTCGATGAATCACATTAATGTGGTTAATTTGATCCATGAGTTCATTCTCCACATTGAAAATGCAAGAGTGCAATGGTTGTCTAGTCCCTATAAGTTGGACCTTTGATAAGATTTTTCGGGTAATGGTATCAATGGTGAATTGCACTTGATCTATGGTTTGAGTAACCATAGACATAAATGAGAAGAAAGAGTTGGGAAGGTGAGAGAGCAAGAACATTGCTCAGAAAGATTTGCTGAGATGAAGACCAGCTGTGGTCATCATGATGAAAAGATGACTGATCTCATCTATATCTTGTTGAGCTTGATGGGGATGAATCGAGCATCCAAGTACTTGGTAAAAGAAAAGAAACTGGTCAGAAAGACCAGTAGTTCTGAAGAGGAGAACCATTTTGTCCCAGATGACCTTGACAACTGAAGGATTCTGTTTGCCAATGACTTGATCAGGAGCATAATTGTAAAAGACATTGTAAAGAAGAGAATCATTGATGGTATTGATGATAATACCACAAACAAATCTATCGATGATGATTTATTTGTCATGGTCCACAGCAAGAGTTGTGCTATGAAGGATGGATCTTTCAATGAAGCCCCAGATGGACATGGATTCCAGGGTGGATCAGACTTGAACACTCCAGATGGAATAGTTCATTGGACCTGTGAGAACAGGGATCTGTTCAAGTATGATATTGTCAGCTTTGAAATTGGAGGAGATCATAATAGTGATACCAGCCATTTAAAAGAAAGATTTTAGATTGGAAAAACCTTCATTAATGATAAGAGCATTATAAAAATGAGAGATAAGGAAAAAAGGAGGAAGGTATCCATATCCAGAAGTGTGTTACTGATTGATGTGTTTGTTTCACTGCCATATGTGAAATTTCTGTTGCTTTTTGGGTAAAATCTGAGATCTTTCCATTTGATCTTCCAATAGAGGTGCCATTCCTCTTTGGTGAGAGTCTCATCATCAGGTAATGATGGTTTGTAATGTAAAGGATCAAGAATAAGCAAAATGAAACAATCAAAATGAAATATGGGGAAGTAATGAGGATTTGGTATAGTATGATTCTATGTGATAAGGATTCGTTTGTGTTTGTGAGAGATGTATGGCAGTACAATCTCTTTTGCACTATCAATGTAGGTGTTGTCGGCCTTGAACACACAATAACGAGAACCTCTAGACAATAGGTTTGAGGAGTTGATAAAATACGTAGAGGCGATGGTGACGAGTGCTGAAGACAAGGGAGATGCAGAAGATGATGTTCATGGTGGGGATCGGGAGGATAACAGTAACGAGGTGGAGCATAAGTTGTCCTTTGACAGGGGACTAGACTGGCAGAGTAGAGAGGAGTGGTATTCAGGTGTAAAAGGTCCCTATGAGGAAGGGAGGAATACAAATGAACAGGACTGAGGAAATTACGGAGGCTAAGGTAGGGTTTATATAGATACTGACGACTTCAGGGCAGGCATGGGAGAGAAAATAGGATGAAATGTCATGGAATACAGGAGAAGGAAAGAAGCATAAGCGTGAGAGAGAGAAGCTGTCCATGAGGTGTGACATCATAGTGACGTCATGGTCTAGGCCTTAGGTCAGGTGATAGTTCTCACGGTCACGTGCACTGGTCATGTGACCTTGAAAAAGGTTTAGGGTAAAACGGTGCTCAGGGATCATAAGATATGAGCGAAGAGTAAAGTAAAGAAAAAGTGAAAGCGTACGATGTGGACACGAACTATAACATTACACCCCATTCACTAAATTCGAGGTCCAATCTCGAGTCTGTGAATTCGGTATAGGAGGGTCCAAAGGGACGGAAGAGGGAAAGGAAATTGGTCTCGGAGATGGAGCAGATAGGTCGAGGAGCATTTGGATGAGACCGATGGAAATCAGCGATGGCGTCCTGTGCGTGGGATAAGTTAATGGCCGGCTCCCAAGTACGGTCAACTTCGTTCCAACCCTTCCAGTGGATTAGGTATTGGAGTTTCCCACGATGGAGATGAGAGGTGGCAATAAAATCAATCTCGTATTCTTTGTGCCGATCTTCGGTCACGGTGATGGCGTCGGGTTTAAATACGGGTTGACCGGCCAGCGGGGCTTTATAGGATTTAACGCGAGAGATATTTACAGTGGGATGGATGGAGATGTGGGAAGGAAGATGGAGGGTGACGGCATTAGGGGGGAGAGTGAGGATACGATAAGGGCCGATGAACTTTTGTGTTAATTTACGCGCAGGATAGGGAAGTGAAAGATGCTTGGTGGAGAGCCACACGAGATCACTGATTGAATAATTAGGAGCGGAAGAGCGTTTGGATTCTTGTATATGGGATATCCGATCCTGGGTTTTCTGCAAAATGGCAAAGATTTCGTTGTAATCCTTGCCCATAGTGTTAGCGAACGACCCCCCAGGGGTAGTAGATGTAGAAGGTTCAACCCCGAGGCAGGGCTGATAATTACATGTAACGAAGAAGGAGGAAGTGCCGGTGGCAGTGGTAAGGGAGGTGTTGTGGATGAATTGCGCCATTTTGAGATGGGATGCCCACGAATCCTGCTTCTTTGCGACGTACGCTTGAAGGTAGGCAAGAATTTCTTGGTTGACGCGCTCCATTTGTCCATCGGTCTGTGGGTGGTAGGTGGTAGATAGTTTTTGTGAAATACCCAAGACCTTGCACAACTCCTTTGTGAACTCCAAGACGAACTGAGGGCCTCGGTCTGACACTATGGAAGAAGGGAGTCTGTGGGAACACCATACGTGGTCTCTAAATAAAGTGGCTAAGTCCGAGGAAGAGGTGGTTTTTAGACAAGGGAAAAGAATGATTTCTTTGGAGAAACAATCAACAACGATGCCAATGGTGTCGTACCCATTAGAGGTGGGAAAACCTGTGATGAAATTGATAGATATGTCAATCCATAGATGAGGGGGAATAGGAAGTGGCATAAGTTTTCCTGCCAGTTGCTTTGATGATCCCTTCATGAGGGAGCACACCTGGCAGTGGTTTACGTAGTTGGCGATGTCTTTAGCAGCACCTGGCCACCAATAAAACTTTTTGAGCGAGAATATAGTACAGTCGCGGCCAGGGTGACCGGACACAGGAGAATCGTGAAAGAGAGAAATAAGTTCGTTGCAGAGACAAGGAGGCATGAAAACAATGCCGTTAGAAGATTTAAAAAGTTTTTCCTCAGCATAGTATTCGTATTCGTTGATCGCATCAACATTCATTTTGGCTGATTCAAAACGTAATTTAGTATCAAAGTTCAGGGTAAGAGTGGTGGAAGAGATAGCTTGTACTCCAGTGGAGCCAAACCCTTTATTGTTATGTTCAGATTTGTCAAGAGTCTTGGTTTCTGTAAGTGTGGGGTTTTCTATTTTTTCGATAATTAATTGGGTGATGCGATCGCCATTAGATACGTGGAAAGGGATAGAAGAGTGATTGAAGAGAATTACACCAATTTCTCCCCTATAATCGGCGTCAATGACTCCGGCCATGACATCAATTTTATGCTTGAAGGCGAGACCTGATCGTGGTGCAATTCTCCCGTACGTGCCGATAAGTAGTTGAATTTTGACATGGGTGGGGATAAGCAGTTGGTCGTGGGTGGGGATGTCAAGATTTGAGGTGGAATAAAGGTCGAATCCGGCCGCAGCATCAGAGCCCTTGGTAGGGATGTGCACGTCCTTGGAGGTAAGGGTAACAGGAATGGATAAGTTAGCAACACGGATGATGGTGGAAGGAAAAATGGTGATATTTTCGTTGAGGTTATCAATGGTGTCACCATGGTCAGGGCAGCGGGAAAGGGCGTCGGCACGGCCGTTGGTGGATCCAGGTTTATAAATAAGCATGTAGTTGAATTCTTGTAATAACTCATGCCAGCGAGCTTGTTGACCAGACAGTGTTTGTGGTTTTTTCCAGTATTCAAGGTTTTTATGATCTGTCCAGATCTCGAAGTTAGTCTTTCCAATGAGATAGTGACGCCACTCCTTGAGAGCGCATATAATAGCTAACAGTTCTTTATCATAAACTGGGTAATTT
>JBBPLZ010000275.1:0-14598 GCA_038090055.1 Hemileccinum hortonii | reverse complement strand
GAATATGGTAGAAGGTCATGGAACGCAAAGGAAGGAAAGAAGCATACATGTGAGAGAAAGAAGCTGTCCATGAGGCGTGACATCATAGTGATGTCATGGACTAGGCCCTAGGTCAGGCGATAGTTCCCGTGGTCATGTGCACTGGTCACGTGACTTTGGAAAAGGATTAGGGGTAAAACAGTGCTCAGGGATCAAAGGATATGAGCGAAGTGTAAGGTAAGGAAAAATGGAAATCGTATGGATTGGACACGAACTATAACATTACCCCCCATTCACTAGATTCGAGGTCCAATCTCGAGTCTGTGAATTCGGTATAGGAGGGTCCAAAGGGACGGAAGAGGAAGAGGAAGTTGGTCTCGGAGATGGAGCGGATAGGTCTGGGGGCGTTAGGGTGAGACCGGTGAAAATTGGCAATTGCATCCTGCACATGTTTTAAATTAACGGCCGGCTCCCAAGTGCAGTCGACTTCATCCCAACCCTTCCAGTGGATCAGGTATTGGAGTTTCTCACGATGGAGATGAGAGGCGGCAATAAAATCTATCTCGCATTCTTCGTGCCGATCTTCAGTCACGGTGATGGTGTCGGGTTTAAATATGGGTTAACTGGCTAGCGGGGTTTTATAAGGTTTAATGCGGGAAATATATATGGTGGGATGGATGGAGACGTGGAAAGGAAGATGGAGGGTGATGGCATTAGGAAGGAGAGCAGTGATACGATAAGAGCCGATGAATTTCTGAGTTAATTTACGTGCAGGGTAAGGGAGGGAAAGATGCTCGGTGGATAGCCACATGAGATCACTGATTGAATAATTAGGAGCAGAAGAGCATTTGGATTCTTGTATGAGGGACATCCAATCCCAGGTTTTCTGCAAAATGGCAAAGATCTCGTCATGTCCTTGCCCATAGCGTTAGTGAATGACCCCCCAAGGGTGGTGGACGAAGAAGGTTCAATCCCGAGATGGGGTTGATAATTACGTGTGACGAAGAAGGGGGAAGTGCCGGTTGTGGTGGTAAGGGAGGCATTGTGAATGAATTGTGCCATTTTAAGATGGGATGCCCACAAATCCTGCTTCTTTGCGACGTACGCTCGAAGGTAGGCAAGAATCTCGTGGTTAACACGTTCCGTTTGTCCATCGGTCTGTGGGTGGTAGGCGGTAGAGAGTTTTTGTGAAATGCCCAAGACCTTGCACAACTCCTTTGTGAACTCCGAGACAAACTGGGGGCCTCGGTCCAACACTATGGAAGAGGGTAGTCTGTGAGAACACCATACGTGGTCTCTAAATAAAGAGGCTAAGTCCAAAGAAGAGGTGGTTTTTAGACAAGGAAAAAGGACAATTTCTTTAGAGAAACGATCGACAACAACACCTATAGCATCGTACCCGTTAGAGGTGGGAGGACCTGTGATGAAATCAATAGATATATTAACCCAAGGATGAGGAGTGGGGAGAGGCATAAGTTTTCCTGCCGGTGGCTTTGACGATCCCTTCGTGAGGGAGCACACCTGGCAGTGATCTACATAATTAGCAATGTCTTTAGCAGCTCCTGGCCACCAATAAAACATTTTGAGGGAAAAGATGGTACGGTCACGGCCAGGGTGACTGGACATGGGGGAATCATGAAAGAGGGATATAAGTTCATTTCGAAGGGAAGGGGGCATGAAAATGATGCCGTTAGAAGATTTAAAAAGTTTTTCATCCACATAATATTCGTATTCGTTGATTGCGTCAACGTCCATCCTGGCTGATTCAAAATGTAATTTAGTATCAAAATTCGGGGTTAGAGTAGTGGAAGAAATGGATTGCACTCCAGTGGAGCCAAACCCTTTATTGTTTTGTTCTGACTCATCAAGAGTCTTTGTTTCTGTTAGTGTTGGATTTTCTATTTTTTCAATAATTAGTTGGGCGATGCGATCGCCGTTAGATATGTGGAAAGGGATGGAGGAGTGGTTGAAGAGAATTACACCAATTTCTCCCCTATAATCGGCATCAATGACTCCGGCCATGACATTGATTTTATGCTTGAAGGCGAGGCCTGAGCGTGGTGCAATTCTCCCGTACGTGCCAACAGGGAGCTGGATCTTGACATGGGTGGGAATAAGGGTTTGATCATGGGCGGGTATGTCAAGATCAGTGGTAGAGTATAAGTTGAAGCCAGCCGCAGCATCAGAGCCCTTGGTAAGGGATGTGTGCGTCCTTGGAGGTGAGCGTGATGGGGATAGATAAATTAGAAATGCGGATAATGGTAGAAGGAAAGACGGTGATGTTTTCGTTGAGGTTGTCAACGGCATCACCATGGTCTGGGCAGCGGGAGAGAGCATCGGCACGGCCGTTGGTAGATCTGGGTTTATAGATAAGCGTGTAGTTGAATTCTTGTAATAACTCGTGCCAGAGAGCTTGTCAACCAGACAGGGTTTGTAGTTTTTTCCAGTATTCGAGGTTTTTGTGATCTGTCCAGATCTCGAAGTTAGTTTTTCCGATAAGATAGTGACGCCACTCCTCGAGAGCGCATATAATAGCTAGAAGTTCTTTATCATAAACTGGGTAGTTTTTCTCCGCAGGAGAAAGAGAGTGAGAAAGGAATGCGCAGGGGCGCCATAACTTATCCTCCCCCAGGACCAATAGGACAGCCCTGGTGGTGATGTCGCTTGCATCTGTTTCAACGCGCATATCTTTACCTGAGTCAGGGAAAGCGAGGAGAGGTGCGGTAGTGAATTGTTTTTTGAGCGTATCGAACGCGTTTTGTTGGGCCTCTCCTCATACATACGTAATGCCCTTCTTGGTGAGATCATTAAGAGGGTGGGCGATCTGTCCGAAACCGTTAATGAAACAACAATAATAATTACAGAGACCAAGGAAAGATTGAAGTTGTTTTAATTTTGTGGGGGCTGGCCAGTCGAGGATGGCATCGACCTTTTTGGATTGCATGTCAACCCCGTTTTTCGATACGGTCATGCCTAAGAAGTCAACTTTGTCAGCGTTAAATACACATTTTTCTGGTTTAGCATAGAGGTCGTTGTCGCGCAAGCGCTGCAACACCTCCATGACGACTTTTGAATGATCATCGTCAGACTTTCCCTTAGTAAAAATACACATATCGTCCAGGTAGACAATGGTGACGGCGTACATGTCATTGAAGATGTCGTTCATCATCTGTTGGAATGTTGGCGGGGAGTTAGTCATGCCAAAATACATTACGACGGGCTTGTAAGCTCCAAGAGGGGTGACGAAGGCGGCTTTCCATTCGTCGCCTTCTTTAATATGAACATTGTTATACCCCCATTGCAGATCGAGGCATGTAAATTTGTCAGCGCCCTTGAGGCAATCGACGAGAGAGGAAATGAGAGGAAGGGGATAAGAGTTTTTTACTGTACCCTCGTTCAGATATCGGTAATCCATAACGAGGCGTTTTTCTCCAGTTTTCTTGGGTATAAAAAAAACGGGTGCGGTTTGAGGGGATTTAGAGGGCCGAATATAGTCCTTCTCTTGTTCGCTAGAAATAAAGTTACGGACTTCTTCTAATTCAGCATCAGAGAGAGGAATGACTCGTCCCTTTTTGGGAACAAAGTCGGGTTTGAGATCTATAGCATGATCCCACGGCTTGTGTATGGGCATGCATTTGGATTCTTCTTTACTAAATACATTGAGGAAGGCATGGTATTGTTTGGGGACTTTGTCAGCGAGTCCTTCTTCGATAGAGCGGATGTTGACATTCCAAATGTCCTTGATTAACTGTGGGGCATTAGTAGCATGACAGTTGCGAGTACAACGAGAGAAAAGAATGGTCTTATCCTCCCAATCGATGAGAGGATTGTACCATCTGAACCAGTCGAAGCCTAGAATGATATTATGGGTTCCGAGGGTTGCGACTAGCGCATTGGCTCCCTCAGAATGTCCTTGAAAGGTTAGTATAATCGAAACGTAATGAGTGATTTGTCCATGTTTAGAAACCGTGCCATCGGCATTAGTGATGGCGATAGCGTTAGAAAGGGGAAGCATAGTAATACTGTTATTTTTTATCCATTTTTTGTCAACGAAGGTTTGAACTGCTCCGGAGTCGAGTAGAGCCTTGGTAGCACATTCGTGCCATTCACCATTTTTCTGAAATAAAACATTAGCCAGAATGTCGAATTCTCCTCCTTGAGAGGTAGAGGGTTCAACATGTGAAAACGAGGCGCAGGAGGATTTATAAATAGGAGACAAAGATATTTTTTCTTTTAACAGAGAATTAAGTACGCCTTTTTTAGAGTCTGGTGCCGCGCTCAATTGAGACGTTCTGTCAGACTGTGGAATGTAAGTAGAAATAAAGTTCGATGTGTCATCAACTATGTCATCGTCCATCTCCCCTTCAACATCAAGAACAGAAAAATGATTAGAAGAAAGAGAAGAAGAAGAAGATTGAGATAGTACATGCGAATTGTCTATGGCCAAGGGAATACCTCCCAGATTCACTCGGCTTTGCCTTTTCCCGAGTTCTTTAGTCCATCGGCCACCATTTGGTGGGCGCAAGCCTCAAAGAGGTCATAGTAGTAGGCCTGGGCCTCTTTGGTCATCCACGGGGGATTTCCGGAACTTTGTTCACCAGCGGACGTAGAAGGAGCGGCGATCTCCCGGGTTTGGGTTTGAGGGGGCGGATATGATGTTTGACCCGTAAGTGGGTTAAACTGTGGTTGTCCCTGAGGACGGCGGGGCTTGGTGCAGTTGCACGAGATATGTCCTACCTCGTTGCAATTATAGCACGTGCAGGTGTCCTTGGTCAGCTGGATAGCCCGTGTGTCCATTGGGGCCCCTCGGCCTGGTTGTGTACCCGTCTTCGTGAATTGTTGAGAGCAGGGTTGGAACTGGTTCTGCTGCAGACGCAATCGTTCCAGTCGCATCTGGTTGAATATTCTGCTCATAGAAATGGCAGTTTCTTGCCATTTGACCAACGTGTTGTCAATGGCAGGTGAACGGAGGGAGATTTGGGCATAGATCTGGTAATCAATGCCCTCCTTGTATAGATGCAGTGCTTGTTCTGCGCTCAGACCTGCGTTGGATCGGAGCAACTTGAATTGTTGGGTGAACATTTCGATGGGCATGTTACCCTGTTTTAATGTCACCAATCAATGATAACATTCTTCTGCTATGACGTCAATGCGGAAATGTTCTTCTACCTCCTTTTTTAAAGTTAACCACGACGACCAGACCACAGCTTTGTCGGTGTCGTCGTATTTTGTCTCCTCCTTGTTCATATATCCTTGTAAGGTGATCCGGGAGAAATCGGATGCCTTACCCTCCATGCGCAGGAGGACGGCGACTGTGAATTGCTTGTTGGTTAGTGTCGTTTGGCATTGAACCCAAGCGGCGACCTTAGTCCACCAACTGCGGAAGGTGGAATGATTGCCATCCCATGAGCCTGGATCGGCGAAGGCTTTGAAGGGAATGGGGGCAGGAGCAGGTGCGGGAGCAGCGGCGGCAGTAGAGAAGTATGTTTGCTGTAGCTGAGATTGCTGCTGAATCATCCCAGCCAGGAACTTGAATTGATTTAGGACATCTTGCCACGTTACGGGATCCGGTCCGGATATCCTTACTGTGTCGTATCTTCCAAAGACACTCTGGGGATTAGAGGAAGGGAAACTGGCAGTGGCGGAGGACAGTGCGAGGGCGGAGAATGGATAGGTTAGGACGACCAATGTCCCAACCTGGGTCATATTCGGAGCGGAGGTAGCGAGGATCTTGTTGATAAACGCGGCGAGGTCGACGTTGACAGGGATGAGCGGTGCGACGGGCTGCTGCTAAAACTTCGGGATCCCAGTCATCGTTGGGATCAAATTCAATGGGAGCAGGGGCGATAACGTTGAGTTGGTAAAAAGCTAAGGCAGCAGCTTGTCTGTGACATTTGTAGCGATCAACGCGTGAGTGACGGGGCATATAATGAGGAAGAAGTGGGACTAAGCGTGTCAGGCTTCGGGGAGTCCTGTTCAAGTGTTAACATCCTTGAACACACAATGACGAGCACCTAGACAACAGGCGCGAGGAGTTGAATAAAGACGTAGAGGTGGTGACAATGAGTGTCGGCGACGAGTGACACAGCAAGAATGATGTTGGTGGCGGGGAGCGAGACGACAACAGTGACGATGTGGAGCATAAAGAGAGTCCCTTGACAGAGGACTAGACTGGCAGAGTAAAGAGGAGTGGTATTCAGGTGTAAAAGGTCCCTATGAGGAAGGGAGGAATACAAATGAATAGGACTGGGGAAATTACGGAGACTAAAGTACAGTTTATATAGATACTGGCAACTTCAGGGCAGGCGTGAAAGATGGAATATGGTAGAAGGTCATGGAACGCAAAGGAAGGAAAGAAGCATACATGTGAGAGAAAGAAGCTGTCCATGAGGCGTGACATCATAGTGATGTCATGGACTAGGCCCTAGATCAGGTGATAGTTCCTGTGGTCATGTGCACTGGTCATGTGACTTTGGAAAAGGATTAGGGGTAAAACGGTGCTCAGAGATCAAAGGATATGAGCGAAGTGTAAGGTAAGGAAAAGTGGAAATCGTACGGGTTGGACATGAACTATAACAACCTCTCTAAGACCCACAACTCCACAGACTGTAACACATACAAGACATGGGTCGCTGAACTGAGAAAAGGTGGATTCAGAAAGATGGAGAAAGGATAGGACAAGGCAAATATGGTGGATGGGACTCTGGATCCTCCAGAAGCAGCAAACATAGCTAATGAACGTGTATTTGACTCGGCAATACAACACATTCATGCTTACTTGTCATCCCAATCTAAGGACAATAGGGAAAACACACTAATAATTGACTCTGAAACATCCTCACATATTGTTCCCAATCAGTCCTGGTTTAGAACATACCAACCACTACATCCTCCTCATCCAGTCACTCTCGGAGACAGCTCTAACACCATGGCCATAGGAATAGAGACAGTACCACTCATCTCACAAACCTCTGAAAAGAAATATGAGATAATCCTATCAAATGTCCTTCTCATTCCAGATTTCCACATATCTCTCATCTCAGTAAATCACCTTGCCTCTGCTGGCCTCTCTATTGTATTTCCAGCCAGTTCCAGGATGTGTTATGTTTGGAAAGACTGGAACACCATACTTGTCACTGCTTACAAAGATGAACTCTACTATGCAAGAGTTATGCCAGAAAACCAACAGGAGGCTGCATATGCCACTATGGATGTAAACCTCCTACACCAACATATGAGTAACATCTCCATGAATTGCATTCAACACATGGTGAAATCTGGACAACTTCAAGGAATAGACACACTCATTGGTACCCCTTCATTCTGTGAAGCCTGTGTTCTTGGAAAGATGAAAAAGCTACCCTTCGAACTCCAGGAGGGACCTTGCACCACTCGTCCACTTGAAATGATCCACATAGATGTTGGAGGCCCCGTTACTCCGAGATCCTGAGAAAGTTTCCAATTTTGGCTAGTCATTATAGATGACTTCAGTCGATTTCCTTGGATTTACTTCATGAAACACAAAAGTGAAGCTTTGCAAATCTACAAGCAATGGAAAAAGGATGTCCAAACCATCTTCCAAACAGAAATAGGCCAGGAAGACTTTTCCAAGTCTTATGTCAAATGTGCACAGTGATGGAGGAATGGAATACACCAACAAAGCATTTTGTGACCAACTTCAAACTGATGGGACACTCCATGAGACTTCTGCTCCATACACTCTGGAGCAAAATGGTTTGGCAGAACAAATGAATCAAACATTATCCATGCTTGCAAACACCATGCTCGAGGAATCCAAACTTCCTAAGTCATTTTGGGCTGATGCAATGGCCACTGCTGCCTATGTTACTGCAAGTAGCCCAGCTTCCGGAATCAATGGAAAGATTCCATATCAAGTTTTCTTCAACCAACAGATCAACCCCACTTTCTTCCAACCCTTTGGATGTCCAACATATGCCTATACACCAAAGGAACAACGTGGAGGAAAATTCCCACCACATGGAAAGAAATGCATCATGATCGGATACACATATGGACAACAAGCCTACAAACTCCTGAATGTAGAGCATCGAACTGTGATCTCCAGCCAACATGTCACTTTTGATGAGACCAGAACCATTCCGGAAGCAGAATCAGTCCCATGGAATGACCCCACTATTGAGGGACAGTGGGGGTGTAACAAACGCTCACTCCATGCAACCCCTATTTCTTTTATCTTATCTTATCTCCATCTTATCTTATCAGATAAGGAAGCCACACAATCACATCTCAAGACATGATGTGGACTTGTCACTTTTTCTCGCTTCAAGGTCATGTGAACATGTCACGTGATTTAACCCCATTCGGTATCACAGCCTTCACTTAATTACCATGCTGTGCTCACCTCATGTTGGTGCTTCCATTCTGATGCTGCACCCATCACACACCCTTTTAATGACACAACATCCTGAAACGCCTCATGTACCACAGCCCTTATCAAGGCAGTGTCTTATCTTCTTATCTCGCATTTCAGATACAGCCCATGACCCTAGATGACTCATGATGACTCACACCCTTAGCCCAGGGCACAGGGTTATGACATATTAGGATAGATTAGGTACAAATAGATACAAACACCCATGTAGTATATAAACCCATGAATCAATGCCAGAGAACTCCAGTCAAGTTCTCTTGGTTCTCCCCCAAAGAATCATTTGAGAATTTAAGAGCTCAACCTTTTACCTTTCCTTTCATCTTTTGTCTCAGACCTAAGCTTGGCTAAGCTTCATGCTAGTCTTTAGTCTTTGGTTGTTTCAGGGAGGGACTGCTCCCAGGACTGCTCCATCAAATAAAACATGGCCATGATGATGCTGATGACAATCATCCTCATCCACCTCATCCCAAACCAATAAAGGATGAAGGCATGCCTCCACCAGTGTTACAATTCTCTTTGCTTTATCATCCGCTATGCCCTTTTTCGCTTATTCCTTTTCTTTTATGATGATAGACACTCCATGGTAACCTGCAGGTTCACCTTTCTCACGCTATCATTGTATGCATTCATCCCTTTTGTCTCACAATGACCAGTACTCCACGGTAACCCTATTGGGTTCACCTTTCTCACGCTGTCATCACTTGTACCATTGTTTCGGATCTTGACTCATGTTGAGTCATACCTTATCACGCATGACCAATTTGGAGTCATGCTTCTTTTGCTTGGCATTACTAATTCTCTTGGCACTTACCAAGTGTCCCCGTTACCCTGATTACATAGCTTGGTCCGTGCATGCTTCTCCTAGGTATATAAACCCCTGCGTTGCATACCTGTCCCTTAGCTTAGTTCTCCTTGGGAATATACCCTTAGTCCCTTGTCCTTGATCCACTTGACACGTCGACTCTCATCTTCGCGATTGCATCCTTGTCCTCCATATTAATTGGACTATCTTTGAACCACTCGATCTCATCGCTGAACAACCACTCGTCCAGGACTCATTCTTCAACACTTGATCGTTGAACACCCCATCGGCATCGTCCCAACACTCCTCGCGTCTACCCTTAGCCAACTAAGGGTTATCCAAGGCTACACTCGCTCCTACCTGGACCAAGCGTAACAACCAGCAGACGATGTTTTGGAATGACCAATCAGTCCCACTGTACAAGAACTTGCAGACCAGCTTTCACAACTCCATCTGGATGCACCACCCATTCCAGCTCCTCAAGTTCCCCCAGCTCTTCTGGTTCCTCAAATTCCAGCACCTCTTCCAATTCATCCTCCTGCTCAACAGATTGCTGGGATATGCAGAAGCAACCAATTACGATGACCAGCAAACAAGAACAAAGAGTATCAGTATACCTTGAATGAAGAGACTGTACAACAAGCAACCCGAAAATCAAAACCACTGGAACCACCAAAACCATTGAAACCACCAAAACCACCAAAACCACCAAAACCATTGAAACAGTGGAGGCAGTCGGAGCATTCAAACTGTGCAGAGGATGAACCCAATGTTCCAGGTGCATTTACAACATCCATGAAGGACTTCATATTTGCTGACACTGCAAATTCAACCTCTGATGAATCTCTTCCAAGTATACTCAAAGATGCTTACTCTGAAGCAGATGCTGACATCTGGAAATTAACAGTGGAAGAAGAACTACAAAGTCTAAATTCCAACCATGTCTATGAAACTGTTCTCATTCCAAAAGGAGTCACTCCAATTATTTCCAAGCCTGTCTTTCGCATCAAATGGGACCAACATGGAAATATGGAATGATACAAGGTCCACATAATTGCACATGGATTCACTCAAAAGGAAGGAGTTGACTACCAAGAAGTATTTGCTCCAGTAGCAAATCTTGACTCAGTCTGTACCTTGATCGCTCTAGCTGCAAAACACAATTTGGAATTGGATCAAATGGATGTCTCCACTGCCTACCTCAATGGAGAACTAGAGGAGGATCTATACATGTTACCACCAGAAGGAGTCCCAATCCAACCTGGTTATTGCTGGAAACTCCGATGCTCTCTGTATGGGCTCAAATAGGCTGGACACACTTGGAACAAGATTTTGGACTGGAAGCTCAGAACACTTGGCTTTACCCATTTAAATGCAGAGACCTGCCTCTATGTCTTCCGAAAAGATGGACAGGTCTGCTTCCTTGTTGTCTATGTAGATGACTTGCTCTTAGCTGCCACAACTCGGAAATTCATGAATCTCATCAAAGCCAAACTCTCAGCGAGTTTCAAAATGTGGGATCTTGGAGAGGCCAAGTACATTCTGGGAATTGAGATCAAAAGAAACCGAAAGCTCCAGACAATCTCATTATCACGATCTCAATACTCCTGCATAATCCTAGAGTGCACTGGTATGTCCACCTGCAAACCTATATGGACATCTATGGCACACAATTCCCAACTGTCTGCAAATGACCTGGAAGATAATCGGATCATTCCGGAACAAGTCATTGAAGGGCACCAAGTTTCCTATCTCACCGTCATCGGATCCTTAATGTACCTTATGCTCGGAACTCATCCCAATATCGCATATGCAGTTGGAACACTTAGCTATTTCAGTGCCAAACCAAAACTAGCACATTGTTACGATTCTCTACGCTTTGTCATCTGCTATGTCCTTTTTCGCTCATTCTTTTCTTTCACGATGATAGACACTCCACAGTAACCCATGGGTTCACCTTTCTCATGCTATCATTGTATGCATTCATCTGTTTTGTCTCACGATGACCAGTACTCCATGGTAACCCCATCGGGTTCACCTTTCTCGCGCTATCATCGCCTGTACCGTTATCCCGGGTCTTGACTTACAACGAGTCATATCTTATCGCGCATGACCAATTCGGAGTCATGCTTCTTTTGCTTGGCATTACTAATTCTCTTGGCACTTACCAAGCATGCCCTTCACCCTGATTACATAGCTTGGTCCGTGCACACTCCTCCTGGGTATATAAACCCCTGCATCGTGTACCTGTCCCTTAGCTTAGTTCTCCTCGGGAATATACCCTTAGTCCCTTGTCCTTGACCCCTTGTGCGCGTTGACTCTCGTCTTCGCAACAACATCCTTGTCCTCTGTATTAATTGGACTATCTTCGAACCTCTCGATCTCGTCACTGGGCAACCTCAAGCCCAGGACTCGTTCTTCGACTTTTGATCATTGAACACCCTGTCGGCATCATTCTGACACTCCTCACATCTACCCTTAGCCAACTAGGGGTTATCCAAGGCTACACTCGCTCCTACCCGGACCAAGCGTAACAAAAGAACTAAGCTACTTCTTCACAGCTACTACCACGTAAGCCGTATCATTGAACCACTCTGTCCCACTATAGAGATCCTCGTTGGACTGCCACATGGTGTCCGCCTCCCGTCATTGCCCCCGATTCCACTGACGAAGACCAGGACACCGCTCCACCTCTTTGAACTCCCACATCGTCCTTCAGACAAAACCCTTCACCCTCACCTTCGCCCCTGCCTCTGACACCCCCAACAATCATGTCTACAGCAAAACCAGTCGAGCTCAAGCTCAACTCCCCCTCTGAATATGATGGCTCTTTCGCCAAATACTAGGCATGGTTCAACTCCTGCCTATTTTACCTCTTGACCAACGCTGATGTGTATAACACCGAGGCAAAGAAAATCACATTCATCCTCTCGTTCATGACGAAGAGATCGGCCCACACCTGGGCCACCACTTTCCGTGCTGCTGGAATCAACACAGTCTCTGGCACCGTATCCATGGGTACCTGGTCCGACTTTGTCGACAAAATCAACAAGGTGTTCCAGCACCATGACATTGTCGGACAATCCATTGCCTGGATATCCACCACCTGCATGATCACATCGAAGGAGGTGTACAAACCCTCGCTCTTGTCCTATACCTCCCAGTTCCAAAACCACGCCGCCATCGCTGGAGTCACTGACTCCAACGTCCTTATCAGCTACTACTCTGCCGGTATCCCCGCCCCTGTCATGTCCCGCATCATGATGATGGAAACCGTCCCCACCAAAATCGAGGACTGGTACAAAAAGGCAATGACCTTCCACACCATGTGGGAACGTGCCCAGGAAATCAAAGCACGTAACGCCAAACCTGCCACCCCCTCGAAAACCTTCCACCTCCCTTGCGCCATTGACCCAGACGCTATGGACGTCGATGTCATCTCTACTCGTCCCCCAAAACTCACCGATGCCCTCCACATTGAATGTGCCTGCAAGGGCCTCTGCTTCCATTGCCAGAAACCCGGCCACACCTCCATGAACTGCAAGGCCAAGTTCACCACCGTACCCTCACCTTCTGGAGAAAAGAAGTCGAAAGGTGGCAATGTAGCTGCAGTAAAGAATGACGAAGAAGAGACGGCTATGCTGGACTTGATGCAATGTGACGATGAAGACATCCCCAAGATGGTCGCTTATGTCAAGGTTTTTTAAAAGGGGAGTATCGATCGACGCAATCCTCCCCCATTGTATCTAAGACTGCGCATGTATCATCTAAAACCAATAGATCTCTGAGTATCCCTGTCCAACTCATTATCCCCTCGCGCACCTTCAAAAACGTCGAAACCACCACTCTCGTTGACTCAGGAGCAATGATCAATTGCCTTGACTGGCAATTCACACGAAAACATCGGATCCACTGCCACAAGCTCGAGAAACCGATCCAAGTCCAAAACATTGATGAAACCCTGAACAAGAAAGACACTATCTGCTACACAGCCAACTTGTTCATCTCCGTCAACGGCGTAACTCACGAAGTTCTCTTCCACGTCATGGGATGTGGAGAAGAATGTATCATCCTCGGCTTCCCCTGGCTGACTGCGGTCAACCCCACTATCAACTGGGAGAAGAACACCATCCAAATTGACGAATCCATGGATCAGTCGAAAACTCTCTTCGCCGAATCCTCCACAGACTCTGCTACCCATGATGCATTCCTCGCTCGTCTCCGTTATCAGGAACCAACTCCCATCTCTCACCACAACCAGACCCACCATGATTGGGACAAGTGCCTCTACGATTACCTCGATGAAGGAAATCCTGAGTACGTCCGAGTGGAGAACTTTGTCAGGACCGCCGTCTCCACCTACTCCTGCGAAAGGTACATCCACGGCGATCACCGAATCGTCATCAACCCCACCTGCGTCAAAGCCTATATCACTGCCACTGACCTCGCAATTAAACAACTTGTGAACAAGCCCAAGATCACCCTTCCCCCCGAGTACTCCACCTTCTCCAAGGTGTTCTCTGAAGTCACCACAGGCAAACTCCCTCCTTCACGCCCCTATGATCATGCTATAAGCCTCAAAGACTCCTTCACTCTGAAAACTGGCAAGATCTACCCTCTGTCCCTTGACAAAAAGAAAGCTGCCAAGGACTTCCTCAACAAGAACCTCAAGGCCGGAAAGATCTGTTCCTCACAATCCCCACAGGCGTCACCCTTCTTCGTCAAGAAGAAGGATGGCAAGCTCCATCCTTGCCAAGACTACCACTACCTGAACGAGCACACCATTTGGGACACTTATCCACTCCCCCTGATCACTGACCTCGTAGACAAGCTCAAGGAGGCTCAGGTATACACAAAATTTGACGTTCGTTGGGGGTACAACAACGTCCAAATCAAAGACGGCGATCAATGGAAAGCCGCATTCATTACCCATAAGGGTCTCTTCGAACCCATGGTCATGTTCTTTGACATGACAAACTCACTCGCAATGTTCCAGAGATTCATGAATGACTCCTTCCATGACATGATCGCCGAAGGATGGCTCATTATCTATATGGATGACCTACTGATCTTTTCCCCAGATCAGAAGACCCATGAGGAGTGCACCAAGCACATCCTACAACACATGGAGGAACTTGACCTCCACTTCAAGCTCGAAAAGTGCGTGTTCGACACCAAGGAAGTCGAATATCTCAGTATGATCGTCAAACCGGGCCAACTCGCTATGGACCCAGTTAAACTTGATGGTATTGCCAAATGGCCAGTACCCACTAACCTCAAGGGCATTCACTCCTTCCTGGGCTTTGCCAACTTCTACCGCCGCTTCATCCCTGATTACTCCACAGTCGCACACCCCCTCATTGATCTTACCAAGAAAAGGCAATCTTGGGTCTGGACCGCCGAT
>JBBPLZ010000274.1:0-14681 GCA_038090055.1 Hemileccinum hortonii | reverse complement strand
GAGGTCATCGCATATATGATTTTTTGTGTCATGTCCAGCGGTTGGTCCCCTGCAGGTATGTGAAACATGGCATCATATCGTGCATACTGCATAATTGAATATGTGTTGCCCTCCCCATCATATAGCGGGCGTTGCTCAAGTGCTCGATTTTTCATTTTGTGTGACGCAAAGTTCTTCTCCCATCTGGCCCGTGATTATTATGGATGTTGTCCAGCTCACAATTGGTACATTGATGTGTCTGCTCGTCGTCATCCAATTTATGAGGGAGGCACTCCAAATCTACCGAGCAACAAAGCATATCCGCCTGAACCGATTCATGAATCTTCTGGTTAGGGAAGGCATGACCTATTTTCTTGTGTATGTCTACGTATCGTCCACCTTCCATTTCACTAAGCTGATGGCGGATGATTATGAACAGCATCCTGGCCTACGCGCTCGTGAGCCTGCTTTCTTATCTAGGGACCCTTCCATCGGGTGGTGCGTGGGTACTGGTAAACATAGTGGCAACTGTGCCTGGGGTTACGCTCATCCCCCGATTCATTTTGAACTTGCGCAAACTTTATGCACACAATCTCCAAGGCAGGCGTACAGGCGAGATCGATACCGCATTTGGTTTCATATACGAATCGACTGAGTATGGCCATGACACCGTTGCGAGCACGATGATGTTCGCATCAGGCCCTGGGCAGAACGAGGGCGAAGAACAGGGCGAAGAAATACAGATGGAAGAGAGGTGAATAGGTAGCGCCGGTGGTGGTATATAGTGTTGTAGGGTCTCATCTTTGTTTCCAAGTGTCACCGTGTCCTATGGTCTTGCATGTTATTTATTCAGAGTCAGTACAGAAACTCGATGATGTCTGTTCCTTGGTGTTGAAGATGCCTCCTTGAGTAACAAGTACAACATGCCCACTGACGTGATCAAACCCGTCTGTACCGTCACTCCACATTTAAATTTCTTTGTGTCCCTCCATGTTTCCTCACCCCGACGAGAAACAAAACGCACTCTGGGTAAATCTTTTTATATCGTCCGTCGCAGCAAAGCCAGTGTGTTTGTGCCACCGACCAGAATCGGACATCACTCCAATCGGTTAGTCTATGAGGCAAGCCGTCGATAGGTGGTCTGGTAAACTTGGTGAAATTTTTGGAGGCACGACGGCTTGCCTCATAGACTGGTCTGGTTACCAGACTACCAATCGGTACCGTTGATGACACGCACCAAGCTATGCACCCACGCGGACGTAATGATGATATCCGCGACGGCCGAAGATGAGAGTCAAGCGATGCCAGCGCCGACGTTTTGATAGAATTGAGAGTTGGTGTGAATGTCCATCACCATTGTCGCGGGCGACGCCGCCCGCCATGGTGGTGGAACTTATCTCACTACTGTCCGTGTACAAGATGTAGAATCAGACTTGACGAACGAGGCGGATCGCAGGTATGATATTTCGATGGAGGGAGATGGATGCAATTGTGAATGCTTGCGAAGTAGCTGTCGAAACCAGTGCGAGCGTCATTCCCATCTATCTGGTGAAACATCAATACCGTTGCGAATGATGAGAGACTCGTAGATGACCTTGTGCAATTTAAACTCTAGTTTCATGCCGCGTGGATAGTATCTAGTAACTCACCAACATCTTCAAGTATCGTTTTATTTGGGTGACCAGTCCTGTGACGAAGCATCCATCGACGATGTCCTACCGCTTGTACGTCTGAAAATATATAAGAACCCATCGAGAAGGCGCAATATTCAACGAATCCATTTTTTTCGGAAGTTTGAATAAACATCGTACCTATATGCCAGTGATCTGTGCTCTCGGAAACACATCCAACGACAAGCGCAATGTTCTATGCAAGTGCTTACGCCGTACTAGTGCAACGTGCCCAACGAGAATGGGACCGAACCTAGTACTACGGATAAAAGGATGAGAGATGACGCTGACACCCGGCCCTTGGACTGGTTGCGACGCAGACTCGCGTTTGCTCGCCTAGGAGGCGGCGTGTTCAAGAAAAACGCGTCGGGGAATGGGCATGGACCATTGCATGGCTACGACTGGCAGCAGTTATTCGAACACCACCTCAAACCCTTTTTTTTTTTGCCGCACCCCGGCCCTGGTTGAAACTTGAAACCTGTTCATTGAGCAGAACCCATGCCATGGCTGGCAAGCTCATCGCTTGCGGGTAAACGGTTCTTGACTACCTTGACCGCTGACTCTGCGGGTGGTATGCGTTCGTGTGGAACCCCAAGCGTATGCTGTATGCGCTGGCATCCTCTAATATCCTGCGCTTGAATGACGTTTTTTAAAATGCAAAGGGATATTCATAAATGACAATACAGACCCGAGAATCGGTCGGTTCCCTCAGCCTGGGGTGAATCACTGCGGACTGTCTCAGAGGCCGAACTTTAGATCCGCATCTTGGCATGTTCATATGGGTGAGAGTCTCACGATTTCGAGTTACAGTCTGAGGATCCTTCCACAACTGAAACTCTGCCCTGTCAGTGACATAGTCCAGCATTACCTGCATCCCTCAAGGCCTCCGAAAAAGGATGCCTCTAAATCCGCTCGGTTCCGAATTCTATGAACGCCGTCAGACAGCATGACTCGAGCACAGGACGGATTTGGCAAGCTCGGACCTCCCTATGAACGTGCTTGCGGATACATTGAACGCCCACATGGTACCAACGCATGTGGCACCAGAGTTCTTTCCGTAGTTTAGTGTGTACTACCGTAGTAGGCCCGACCGGCTTTGTCGTGAGAATGGAATGCGGCGGGCTACTAGGAGCCAATCCAAGAACGAGCATGCGTGGGGTATATATTGGGATGGTCGCTCGGATCGATCAGTCCTGTCTTTCTCCTCCTTCACTATGCGTAAGGGATCTGGTGTGTGAGCGGACTGTGTCTGATGCCATGTTCTAGGTCTCATCATCCGCGACGACCCCGCCGCCGTCGGTGACTACATCGCCGCCTACATCGCAGGGCGGTTCGTGCCCCTCTGATCCATCCCCGCCCACCCTGACGCCCTCTGCAGCATAAACGACTTTGCACCTACCGCCGACAAGCCATTCGTCCTCGGTCTCCCCACCGGCTCATCCCCGATCCCAACGTACAAGCGACTCATCCAGCTCGTCAAGCAGGAAAAGCTTTCGTCCGTCCCTTGTCTTATCTCCCTGTCGCGTCCATGACAAAAAGTGTCAGCTTCAAGCATGTCGTCACTTTCAACATGGACGAGTACGTCGGCCTCCCAAGAGACCACTCCGAGTCCTATCACACCTTTATGTTCCGCGAGTTCTTTTCGCATAGTGCGTCCTGTCACTGATCGTCGATACTCTTGCGTCCTCACGTGGCCCAAGTCGATATCCCCCCCTCGCAGGTGCATATACTCGATGGCAACGCACGAGACCTCATCGGGGAATGCAACGCCTACGAGGCGGCCATCAAAGCGTACGGCGGTATCGAGCTCTTCCTCGGCGGTATCGGCGAGGACGGGCACATCGCCTTTAACGAACCCGGTGCGTCCCGGAGAGTTCCACATGACATACAGTGACGTCAGACATCTCATCAGGTTCCTCGCTCGCATCCCGCACCCGAATCAAAACGCTCGCCTACGATACCATCCTTGCGAACGCGCGCTTCTTTGACAATGATGTCTCCCAGGTCCCGCGGATGGCGCTCACCGTCGGTGTCGCCACCGTACTCGATTCGCGCGAGGTCGTCGTCGTCGTCACTGGTTCGCGCAAGAGTCTTGCGCTGAACAAAGCCATCGGTGCGTGTCACTGTCCCTGTATGCGCAGGTACTGACACCTTGTTGGATTGAACAGAGGAGGGTGTGAATCATTTGGTATGTTTCTAGTGTTGTCGGATGTCTGGATGCTCACTGGTACGACAGTGGACGCTCTCTGCGCTTCAACTCCACCCCCGCTCATTGATCGTCGTCGATGAGGATGCCACCGCGGGTACGTTTGTCGTCAGGTTGTACGACACCTTGTGACCTTGCACCTAGAACTCCACGTCAAGACGGTCAAGTACTTTAAATCGATTGAATTCGTCCAGGAGCAGGTCGAAAAGGCGCAGAAGGAGTTGCGTAACAAGGGTGAAGAGGGCGTACAAGTTGGGAGTATGGAGTAATGTCTCTATGCAAATCGGTATCTCTACGTTGTAGTTTATTTAGAAGGCTTGCGGTACACCTCCACATCACGTGATGAGAAGCCAGCACGCCATCGCACGCCATCGTCCAAGGGAGAATATAAGACGTGAACTTGACTTTGATCTCTCTCTTTTTCACTACACTTATGATTTCTCGTTTCATGTCAGAAAGGCAATTCAAGGCTGCCCCCGACTTCGTTGCTCGCACTCGCACACATCGTCACACCCTATCTCGGCGCCCATCGCTTTTTCTCACATGAACTTGCGCCCCGCCGTCACTATGAGCTGATACCACTCCCGCTTCTCTCGCATGCTTGTCCTCGTGTGTTTATCTAGCGTCGTTCTATTCCAACGATTCACACTCCGACTCGTAGCGACGTCCTGTCTGATCCGACCCTCGGTCAAATTGTCCCGTGACGCCATTCTGGGTCACTCTGTTACTCTCATGTGAGTTCTCCGCACCGCTGTTTATGTAGCCGTCTTCTTCCAAGCGCATTATTTCCTCGGCTTTCTCTTTCGGGCGCGCCGCTCTTTGAAAAGAGTCTCGGATGTCGGGTCTTGTGATTATTTTGACGTGTATCGTGTACGTGTTTTGCATGTTCCGTCTCCCTATAAAAATTGGCTTTTTCGGCTCCATTCTGGGTCTCCAACTTGAATCTCCTTCCTGCACACTTCATGTCTGCACTCTCGATTTCGTACCCGTCCAGCTTTTCTGACTCCTCGGGACGGTCAGGCAGTAGTACCCCGTCCTCTGAGTTTGTGCCCTCTAAGCTCTATCTCCTTCCTCCACACTTTATCGACCCGGTCCGCCTCGAGACGTTCGCGTTGAAGTTGGACAAGGGCTATGGTGACAAGATTCTACTAGCCGCTGCGCACACAGCGCAGTTTGACGTGAATGACTTGGAGGCGGCGATGGCGCGCCTCGCTGAGGCCATCCCAGATGTGTGCACAGTGAACAAGCAGTGGGTAAAGGTCCCCGAAGGTAAAACGCGTTGCATTGCTCTCTCATGGCATTGTAACCTGAACACGCATTGCCCCCAGGCGACGCATTCTACCTTGTCGACGGGGCACCCGTCCCGCTTGGGCAAGTGTCATCCATCGATGAATTCGTCAAGTCGCACGATGACCAGTGCGTCGTTCTGGTGAGTCGTGGCCGCCCGGGAGGAATGGCAACACTTCAACGCTCACAACCCACACCAGACACCCCCCGCAAAGGCCCTCGACATTTTCTCCTCGGCGGGCCTCCGCATTGTCTTTTCCGTCTCTTCTTCTGATCACGCCGAGGTGCACACACACCCTCCGCCAACGCCCACGCTCGGCGGCGGCCGCGCGACGCTTTACCTCCTCGAGCGCCCACAGGTGTCGTTCCCCCCTCTGCCCACCCACGCGCCGTTTAGCGTGCCGACGCCGGACGACTGGCGCGCACTCTGGGCAGCGTGGGACCTCGTGACGCTCGGGATGATCCCCCCCGGTATGCTGCACCAGAAGCCGATCGATCTGAGGCACAAGTGTTTGTTTTACATTGGGCACATTCCTACGTCAGTCTGCCTGGCACCCTTGTGTGTGTACTGATACCGACGCTAACGGTGAGGGTAGATTCTTGGACATGTTGATGAGCAGGGCGTTGGACGAGCCTCATACAGAGCCAATAAAATTCACAGAGATATTCGAGGTGGGTTCATTCGTGTGTGGGGAAGGGATAGGTTGATCTGACGCGCCGGTCGGGTTGTAGCGCGGTATCGATCCCCACGTGGACGATCCTGAACATTGCCACGTAGGTCCATTCCAACTTTCTACGACTGCCTCACCGAGGCTGATACGTGGGACAGCGCCACTCAGAGGTCCCAGAAAAGGACGAAGACTGGCCCACGCTCGGGAGCATCCTCGCCTTCCGCGACCGCGTACGCGCACGCGTGCTGCGCCTGTACGACGACGTCGCAGCGGGGCGGCGGACCCTCACACGGCACGTTGCGCGCATGCTGGCGATGACGCTTGAGCACGAGGGATGGCATGTCGAGGTACGTCGTGTCCTTTGCCTTCCGTTGCGTCTTGGGGGCTCATGTGATCGCGCAGACACTGTTGTACATGCTCATACAGCGCGCTGGCACGGGGACGCTCCCGCCCCCCGGGTTTGCACCCCCACCGTGGTCCGCGCTCGCAGCTGCATGGGACGCATCCGTCCGCCCATCGTATACGCCCACCGTGACGCTCGGCCCAGCCACGATCACGCTCGGGCACGACGACTGCGAGGGGGATGACCTCAACGCGGTGGTGACGCACGACATCGCCGGGCACACGTTTGGATGGGACAATGAGAGCCCTGCGCGAGCGGTCGCAGTGGGCCGCGTGCGCATGGCATGGCGACCCGTCACCAACGCCGAGTACCTCGAGTTCTGGAAGAGAAAGGAGGAGGAGCCCGAGTTCCCCGCGAGCTGGGCATCGACCGACACGGGCATCCACGTGTGCACGCTGTACGGCACTGTGCCGATGGCAGTCGCGCAGCACTGGCCGGTGCTGATGTCGTATGACGGGCTGGCGGCGTACGCCCGCGCCTGCGGCGGTCGGCTCCCGTCCGAGGCGGAGCTGCGGCTCTTTTTGGACACGTACGACGTGGGGCACGTCGGTGGGGCCAACGTCGGGTTTAGGCACTGGCACCCCGTTCCGTGAGTATCCTACGGGCTGTAATATAGTCAACCTTATTGACCTTGTCTCACCCCGAAACTTGACAGCGCCACGACAGGCCTGGACGAACACGACCCCAAGGGCGCCAACGGCGGTATCTGGGAATGGACCTCGACGTGCTTTGCAGCGCACACAGGCCTGTTTCCGACGGCGCACTTTCCGGGGTACTCGACCGACTTTTTCGATGAGCGGCACCAGGTTGTGCTTGGGGCGTCGTATGCGACGATTCCGCGCCTCGCGGGGCGGCGGACGGTGCGCAACTTTTATCAGCGGAATTATCCGTATGCGTGGGTTGGCGGGAGGGTGGTGTATGATGTGTAATATCGTATTGTCGATTTGATGATTTCCCTTTCTCCGCTTTTTGCTGTATGTTTTTATCATGTTGCTTGGGAGTAAGTCACCCATATCACTCTGCCCTGCCCTTTCCCCCGCATTAGCATGAGATAAAATCGTCCTGTCTGGGGGGCGCCGTTTTGCTACGAACGGGTTCCAAGATTTGCTACGAACATGTCCATCTCGATATCGTATACACTGTAGTACGATCACGGTGACCCGGGGGCCAGCCCGATTCCACTTCGGCCACAAAGTCCCTCTTACCATCATCCCCGATCAACAAAGAGGCGTCTGCACCAACCGCCTCATCAACGTCTTCCAGCTTGGTACGACCCGCGTTCCGAGTCTCTTCCCGTACACGATCACGTATGCCGGACGCACCGCGTCGTTGTCATATATCACTGTCTCTGTTCACGAACAGCATGATCGTCAGCCGTGCGTCACACGCAGAAAGAGAAAGAATAAAAGTGTGCGTCAACGGACCTGGGTTCACTAGATCGGACTCGGGTCCAGTTTCTGCTTCGACCTAAAAGACACGTTGGAACCCAAACTTGCCTCGAGGGGGGTCATCGTTCGCGTACCGAATTGTACTCGGGCGACAAGGGGACGATCTCGGGTGCGTTTCGGTGCGTCTTGAATGCGTTCCCGACCACCACACGGTTGACGAGCATCACGCGCAACGAACTCGAAGCACTATGTGCAAGGTTACAGACGTATTCGTCTGCCTCTGTCGTTGGTGAGAAAAACAGAATGGAAAGAAGTGTGAGCGTAACGATGAGGATGCGACACGTAGTCGACGAACAGGACGTAAGATAGATGCCGTTTCCATACCTGAGTTTTAAGCAAGGGATGAGACGTCGAGAGCATAGGTGCACTTTGACGTACCGCTTGAATGCATTCTTTGCTCCTTGATGCCATCTCTTAGTGGGGAGCGCGCGGGAAATGAGGGGGAGGAAAGCTTACCGCACTTGTTCACGGCGAGGGAGGTACGGAGGATCGAGCAAAGAGAACACCGTTTGCGCAAGCATAGCAGTACAGTTGACGGTGATTCTCCCAGCATGCATGCACGACTCGTACCGTGGAAAAGAAACTTTTCATTTCCTCGACCATCTTCGGCATGCGTGGCGGCCTGCACTTTGGTTCTGCAAGAGTGTTTAGCAACATAATGTGTTCGAGTGTGTTAAAGAAATAACACCTGTAGGCGAGATAGGGTCGCAAAGCATATTCCGGCCATTTGACCTCCAAGATAAACTGAACTTCAGGCCTGTATTTTTCGCAGCGAGACCAATTCTTGGCGAAAACATGCTCTACTGATATTACCGTAGATATTGAATCAACATCTCATTCTCGATCCTATGAGATAGGACTACGTACTCTCGGCGAAAATAGGACGATTCCTTTCGACTTGAATCAGCCGTCGATGGGGAACATTTGAAGTATATTCGAGAGAGATTTTGTCAGTATACGCTTGCTTTTCCTTGTGAGAAACGACGACCATTGCTCCTTGAACCCAGTTTGACCTTGTCGTAAGTCAGAAGCGGGAGAAGCGGGAATGGACCTGAAAGAAAACCTGTCCGTGGGGTTTCGCAGTTCCTGCAACCACCCGTAGCCCCATGCCCTGCCCTGCCAACACGCCGTCCATCACCATGCCGCACATGTGCCTGTGCCAGTGGTCCGGTGGGCATCACTTTGGATGAAGAGTCACACCGCTCAGCACCGCCTACCGTAGGCGAACATGTGCTCTATCCACACTCCAGGTATGGCTTGCATCCGCATGTTGTCGGTGACGAACCAGCTCGGATGGCGCTCAGAGTTGCAGCCCAACCGAGGAAGATGAGAAGAGAGAGCCCGTCGGAAACCGCAAAGTTGGTGAGATAACGAAGACGTTGTCGTGGATCAGAGCGCAAATACTGTGTAGCGTGCAACTCGAATTATTGGAGGAGTGCGTTAGGGACGATGAAACCGGTTTAAACGCGGCGGCCCAGGTATTGCCGAGTATGATGATACTCAGTGGACTGCATACCATATCAGACGCACTCCTGTGTTCCCATATCGTAGTAACTGTATCATATCGAACATCTGTCATCTTGGTGAGCTCCTAAGCCTCATAACGGGAACACATACCAACAACCACAAATCTTCTCGCGGCCGTCGCGGTTCTCATTCTGTACCTCAAAGCCAGATCCCCACGTTTATATGGCGGAGATCAAGTGCAGTGAAACTCTCCTCCTCCTCATCGCCGTGCTCCCACGGCACATCTTCATACCTTGTATAATCCCTTATTGCTTGGAACTCGTCGAGATGTGATTGACCGTAACCTACACGAAATGGATGATGACATACCTGTGAGTACAACGAACCGGCTTGCGGATATGGCGCAAGATGACTTCGTACCCTGGCAGCGCGCTGAATGGGATCGATAGATGGCGTTGACACAATGCTAGTTTGCGAGCCGGTCATACGCACGGAAGACCCACCACCTCTTGGATCGACCATTGTCCAAGTAAGAGGGTGGGATGGATGGGCACTGAAGACATGTGAGATGAAGAGTATACGAAACGCGTTTATGGCAGCTGATGGGCCTGCGCAGACCCACTTGAGCCCATCCCATCCAGCGTGCGGTTGATCATCCGTTCCTGCCAGAACGCACAACCGTGACCGTATGCGCTAACGCTGCCATCGATGCGAAAACAGAAACTGCGACTGCAACGGGAACAAAAGTGGGAGTGGAACGGGGTTCGCGACAAATGCATGCCGATTCGCACGCGCTCGCACACTACCGCCCGTTGTTCGTGGAGACTGTCACGCATGTGAGTTGGATATCGAACGCTTCGTAGGCGTGGCTATTGGCGTGGTGCTGATGATGATGCGTTCGTGTTGGTGAACTCAGCGGAACGACGGAGTGGGAACTTCACGTACTAGTACTGAATCCCCAGCGCCTCATGATCAAGCTCCCGAGTTATCGCATCGACGCACCAGTCGATCATATGAGCCACATTGTGTTCTCCCTCTGGCCACTTTCAAGTTCTCTACAGGGTTGACATGGCAACTTGACTCATTGCTGATCATCATGATCATGATGGACAGGCCTCGGGTACTTCCCGGCCTATATCTGGCCAATCGCAGATCGTGCGGTTTCCCAAGGGCCAAACGCCGCTGCAACGTGATCTTCAATTCTTGCTTGTCTCTCTCCCATTTTCAAGTTGAGTCCCACCTTGCACTCTACACCAATCCCGCTGCGTCAGACCAAGGTGTGAAGACATATTTCCGCATTTCAGTCTAGTTCTCACTCTGCATTCATCAAGCGCCTCATCGCGTAGCAAACTGTCCACTACCTTGCAGCCAAATAAGTGCGCACCAACATCTTCCGTCCTCCGTCGATCTAGGCGTTTCTACTCTCGTCATATTCCTCGTCCAATCCTCCATATTTCAGCCGTACATCTCTTCCTTCTTTGAGCTCAGATCGCTCAATTTATTACTCTCCCACCGCTACTGCCCTGCTCCGCGCTGTCTTCCATTCCACTGGTGTTTCTCTTTTCCTATACTGGTCTCGTCCTTTCCTCTCCCTTCAACCACATTAACCTGCCCTCGGCCTTTTCGTCACCGAATCACTTGCTGATCTTGCACGAACCTGGATCGCTCCCTTCACCACACTCCTGTCTGCTTCATCCTATTGCCTGCTTTTACCCAGTTCTGTTGAATTTCACCTCGTCCGTTTTTGCAACCAATACTCCACATTCCACGTTCCCCGTTCCCCATTCATCTCTCTTCAATTCTGCGCCCGTTTTTGCTCTTCAGTGGTCTGCTCCATTCCCAGTAAGTTATATGAACTCCCTCTAGTGTCGGTCTCTCATCCCCTCTTCCTCCCATGCCAGTCTCGTCTCTGTCCTCGTCTCGTCTGCTGTAATCTATCTGCCACGTCCTGCTCTTACCTGTCTATCGCCTTCGAACCCCCCTCTCCGTCCCCTTCGCTTCTGCCCATCCGATCGATCCAACTTCACCCGCCTGCCTTCCCCTCGCCATCTCGCCCGTTTCCTTTCGCCATCGCCCCTTGTATCTCAGAGTCCCTCCACCCCAGATATCCGCCCATCTCGCGTTGATTGCCTGAATTCTGTCTTATCTCCTCACGCCCCCGAGATTAACCTTGCCCCATCAAGAAGCTTCTCTCCCCTGCCTCGTTCCCACAGACGCGTCAACATCCCCGTCCTCGATCTCGTCTAGTCCTACCAGATCTAATCGTCCCCCGGACCGAATCCCAGCGTGTTTGTCTGTCCCCCACCTAGTTCTCCTTGTAGGCACCATCCCATCCATCCCTTGGCCCTTTCGTCCCATCTTTTCGATTCTCGTCTCATTACCGGCATCCCATCTGTATTCTCCTCGCTCATCTCTACCCAATCTTTCGTCCAGCCACTTCATTTCGTAGCTTTTCATTCAAGTATCTTCAAATGAACCAGAACAACCCCGACAAGGACGACGTCACCTTCCAACTCACGGGTATGATTTCTACTGATTACTACCGGTGGCCAACATGCTAATGCATGCATGTTTCTTTTATGCAGTTTCTCGGTTGGCCCTCTCGTCCCGACAGCCGACACAAGACATTCGCGTCGTTGTCCGCATCAACGATGTGTCTAAAATTACATGTTCTGGAAAACGATCATGGTCTAAAATGACATGTTCTGGAAAACGACCATGGCCTCATTCGAAAGTAACATGGAGCCATCCGTTTCTCTTGTAAATTTCACAACGTGCTTTATAGCTATCTTTATTTATCCCCTTCCGTAGCACTGCACCCCCCACCGCTACTGTTGCGATCACCATATGCACTCTTCCAGGGGAATTTACCAATGAATGGAACAAACAACTGCTGGGCAATCAGATGATTACAGATGTAGCTAGCTTGTTGGAGTCTGGCGATACGTGGAAATGTAAGCTCGATTTTTACCTCCAACCCAACTGCTAATAGTGTGTTAGGCGATGTACCTGGACTATCTGTTGGTTCCGCAACTCTATCCATGACATGCAAACCCTCTGATGTGCTGGTGGGCTCTACATTGGATTTGAGTTTACAAATAATTAAATATGTGCTTCAGAGTGCTTCAGATGGGCATGACTGTGTGTCAGCTCTCCGAAAATATCACTCACAGCTATATGCATTGCGAAAGCAGTTCAGAAATGAGCCTTCTATGTCCACACAAGTGGAGCTGGGACATGCAAGGTTGGATCTCTGTCCTTTGGGTCATCCAAGTCACACCGGCACCCTTAATGATCTTGCCCATTCCTTTGAACTTCTGTATGATCAGAAGGGGAATATCTCAGATCTCAACAGAGCCATTGAGATCTTTGAGACTCGGCTTGTTCTTTGTCCATTGGGCCATTCAGAGCATGCTAGTGCTCTTAGAGGTCTTGCAACATCCTTGCGAAAACATTTTCGTATCCAAAAAAATAAAGTGGACCTGGAGAAGATCTTGGACATGGAGGAAAGACATTTGAAACTCTGTGAAGTAGATCAACCAGATTATGAAAAGGCTCTTGGAAGACTTGCATCAGCCTTGAAGGAGAGGTATTACATTCAAGGCAATCAAGGGGATATGATAGACCTGGATAGGGCCATTGAGATGGAGGAAGAAAGGCTTGATCTTTGCCAGTCTGGTCATCCACACCATGGTGAAGCTCTTGGAAACCTTGCAATATCCTTGGGTGCACGTTATCGAAGGCAGGGTAATCTTGATGACCTTGACAGGTCCATTCTTCTTGAAGAAGAGAAACTTGAGCTTCGTCCACCAGATCATAGAAGCCATGGACTGGCTCTCCAGAATCTTGCATCAGTACTCAAGGATCGCTACAAGAAGAGGGGGGACCCCTCTGATTTGATCAGGGCCATCAAGTTGTCAAAAAAGGCACTGGACTCCTACCCAGCCCAACACAGTAATTTTGCCTTCATTACTAGTGAACTGGCTGCAACTATTCTTCTCCCATTCAAGCCCTCGAAGAAGTATCTGCCTTCTCCTCCTAGCCAACTTGAACTACTTCCCCCACCAGATGAGGCTTTTGCAATTTATAGGAAATTGAAGGACTGTGCTCCAGCAGTTTCAGTGGATTTATGGGAGGCAACCCGGGCTTGGGTCAAGAATGCTGAAAAGAGAATGCATGACCACCCCTCGGTCCTGGAGGCTTACCAAACATCACTCAGTACACTGGATCACTTCACCTCGTTCAGCTCTTCCCTAGATTCTCGACATGGGATAATGCAAGAAAGGGTGGCTGACTTAGCCAATGATGCATTCTCGTGTGCTATAAGGAAGGGTGAGTTCCAGATGGCTGTCGAGCTACTCGAGCAAGGTCGAGGAATCCTGTGGAGCCAACTCGCCCGTTGTGATATTCCCGTGACCGCATTGCAGAATCGGGGGGATGAAGGACGCGAACTCGGGGAAAAATATGTGCAACTGAGCGCGGACCTCCGGAGGCACGCTGAAGGGAGTGGAGACAAAGGAATGGATGTATATTGGCGGGTTCTGCGCGAATGGCAGTCTGTCGTGGACAAGATCCGTTGTGTCGATGGGTATTCGCGATTCTTATTACCTCCCCGCTTCGAAGACCTCCAACAAGCCGCCGAAGATGGGCCCATCATCATCGTGAACGCAAGTGAATACGCCTGTGACGCTCTCATCGTTCTCCGCACTGGCCCACCTGTTCATGTTGACCTTCCAAGTTGCTCGCTCGACGATGTCCACCAAATATGCTCAGAATTATCGTACCTCACTCAAAACCCATATGCATATGACCACCACAGAGAGTCCTATGTCAAGAAAGTTCTTCGGGATCTGTGGTCATCCGTGGTTGAGCCAATCGCCAACGCCCTCCAGAACACCATTCGGCTACCTCTGGGCTCACGGATCTGGTGGTGTCCGACGTCAAAATTCACTATTCTCCCGTTTCATGCTGCAGGTCCGCATCGAAAAGGACAGAAGAATCTGATGGATCTTTACGTCTCTTCATACGCGCCCTCTCTTTCCGCTCTCGTTCGTGTGCGCGACCGCGTCCGTTCTCAGCGGAAGGCCCGCGACGCCTCCAGAGCCGCGAGGGTGGTTTCGTTCGCGGCTGTTGGTCAGGACCAGCCGAGCGAGGACACAAAACTGGGACCGCTACCAGAGGTGAAACGCGAGATCGAAAATATTCGCAATGAGACCCGCATGTGCAAAGACGTGAAATTCGACACCATCGAAGGCGTTGCGGCCACCATCGACGGCGCCGTCGAGGCATTCCGCGACCACCGCTGGATCCACCTCGCCTGTCATGGTGCGCAGCATGCGGAGAAACCATTCGAGTCGTGGTTCGCGATGGGAGATGGAAAGCTCACACTGATGCGTATCATCCAGGAGCGCTACACGAATTCCGAGTTTGCATTTCTGTCCGCGTGTCATACGGCGGTCGGGGACAAGTCGACTCCAGACGAGGTGCTCCATCTTGCAGCTGGGATGCAGTTTGCCGGGTTCAATGGGGTGATTGGGACGCTGTGGAGGG
>JBBPLZ010000272.1:0-14738 GCA_038090055.1 Hemileccinum hortonii | reverse complement strand
CGTCATGTGTGCGGCGCATAGTACACTGACACACTGGTCACCCTCAACGCGACAGGCTGCCAGTCCTTGGTACCTGTGCTCAGACACTCAATATCCCCTGCATCGGTAGCACAGGTACAATGGGTTGTCGAGCAACTCGGCGCGTTCTTCAATGCGCACGATGCTGTATTTAGGGTTAGCGGCTGCCGACCATGCTGGATGCTGCCAATAAAAAGGTCTGTCCGCCCCCGGGTTTAGACAATGCAATCACTAATGACGGTGCACTAGATCATGTTGAATGCTGCACTAGGGTTCGACAGGTACCTTGCCATGCAACATGGTGCTCATCCCGCCGTGTCTGCGACTGTGGACAGTCCGAACGATCAACAGTTGGGTGTTATTATTGCAACAACATTGTTGCGCCTACAGACGCGGGTCTTTTTTTTGTGGATGTATGTGCCCCCAACATGTTCACGCCTGTCAGTCCTTCTTTGCCAGTATGCTCCACCACGTGTGTACCGTCACATGACCAGGGCCTGCATCTGCGACTGTCATCGAGCTGCTCGTGTCACCCCTCCAACATATTCAAGGGTGAGTCCCTCTTCGTCCCTCTTCTCGCATTCCAATATCTCACTCCGGCCCAGTATGCATGCGGCCACCCCAATCCCAATCTTGCCCCACTCCCAACACCCACCCGACAACAAACATCCTTAGCCTCGTCCCACCTTGTGTGCTGCTCATTGCAGGCTTGGCGTATGACTGTTGTATGGGGTGCTCCAAGATGGTCTTGCGGGTGTACGAGGTGCCAGAGGGTGGGTTCATCATGCTCCTTTGGGCATGTAACGAGATGGGGTATCTGGAGGGATTATGGGTTTGGATCAGTTGTATGATAATATTGAGCATTAGAGAGTGTGGAGTGGGAGAATCAGGAGTGTGAAACATGGCATATCCCAGGTGCTGGATGGAACTCAAACAAATTGCACTTGTATACCCTAGTGATAAATGACATTGGTATGAATGCTCCTACCCTAGTCTGAAGCAGTGGATCTGAGAGTACTAGTGCATTGGCAAGCAAGAAAATCACCCCACATGAAATATCTGAAAGTAAGGAATATAGTCATGCTAATGAGCAGCATACCACAGTCTTTCTCCACCATCCAAAGCAGCATGCACATTGATCACCCTTCCATCAATTAAATGGCCAGTGAATAAAGCACCCTGGGCTCAGCATTCCATGAAAGCTGAAGACACAGCATGTTGCTCATAGCTGCTATGCCAGGCAAACTCTTTTCCACAGCCCTGACACTCCCACAGCCTAATGTGGTCTCTTTCAACATGCCTAGCAATAGGCACCTGCCACATTACCATTCCACAACCAGACCAGTGACAATCAGTCTCGGGTGAGTTGTCCTCATCTGGGTTGCCTCCATGCCACCTTTGGATATGTAGGTTGTGTTGCAAATGCTGCAACAGGAGCAATGGCTCCAATGTTAATGAATAAATAGAAGCATTGAATGCCTACAAAGGGAGCAATGGCCCCTATGATGACAAAGACACAGACCCATTGAGCGAAGTCTAGACCTAGAAAGAAGCATGTGACAGAGATCATGTGACTTATCCCCATGAAGATGCACAGCCAAGATAACAGGGCAGTGCTTATCTCTTATTTATGACATATGATGAGTCTAGAAGACTCTAGAAGAACATGTGCAGACCTCAAGGCAGAGGCTGTACTTATCAAAAGCCTCATGGTGAAAGGCAGTGCCTTATCACAACCTCATGCAAAACACGCTTTATAACACAGCATACTGAAACGCCTCATGCACCACAGCCTATGAAAAAGCTATGCTTATCTAGTGTTTCATGTATAGCCCATGTTATGGTCCTAACCCGACTCCCTCCCGGATTGGGACAAACCCAACCGCAACCTGTAATTCCTAACCCCTATCTTTTGGGAGTCACGTGACCAGTAGCACGTGACCGTGGGATAGTGTCACATGATTAGGTCTAGACTCGAAGCCTAGACTCCTATGATGTCACTGCCTCATGTCTAGCTTCTTTTCTTCTTTTAATTACTGCTGGTCTAGACTTTCACTTTCACATGTCACTTAGGGTTTTCTCTCACACTACGCTTCTCCTTCTGATGGATAATTCCATACTCTCACGTCTGCCCTAAACTACCATCATGTATATAAACCCTAGGTAGACGACTGGACTCCCCAGTCTTATTCACTTTGTTATTGGCACTGGACTCTGTCCCCTGCTGTGACTACCTGAGTACTGCTCCATCCTCATCGCGCCAGTCGTTTGTGAGCTTCCCTTGTAAAGGAAACTCTCCTCGTCGTTTCTTCTTTGCGTTTTCTCTTTGCACGCCGCTTTGTTGAGTTCAGTGTGGCAGACGCTTTGTCTTGCAACACTTGAATAAGACTGTTAGGCAATCCCGGATCCCAGGGACAAGGGAGTGTTCCAGCCATTGCCGAAGATTGCGTTTTCATATCCCCTCGCCGCTTTTAGAGGAACCCCTAGGAAGGGTAGATTTGCGCTCGCACTACATACTATTTCTTCGAGTCCCTCTTTGGGGATTAGCCACGTCAGGGTCGAGCCTGATTTGTGAAGGGCGACTGCATTGGTGACTCTTTGCAGGCTGAGCCAGAAAACGTATCCTTCGTAACAACGGAGAGGTAGACCGTGGGGCGTACACGGCTATTAGCACAACACATACGATACCTTACCTTATGCGTTCTGGTGGAAACCCGAGATCGCAACAATACATCAGGGATCACCGACACGTTTTACCTAGAGAACCTATCATCCGCCCCGTACGAGA
The DNA here is from genome assembly GCA_038090055.1 of Hemileccinum hortonii. NCBI lineage: Eukaryota > Fungi > Basidiomycota > Agaricomycetes > Boletales > Boletaceae > Hemileccinum > Hemileccinum hortonii. The sequence goes on along the minus strand of JBBPLZ010000272.1, from coordinate 11,932 downwards.
ACTCTCCCCCCGCCACTTCTTACGCCAACCCCCTCGTCCCCGCATCATTTATCTCCTCCGCCTCGATCGACAATGATACGGGGAATACTTTGTACCAAGGAACGACTGCTTTAACTACCTACGCCCTCGCTCCGTTCTCCGCCGAAACCCGCGCTATTTGTAGAAATCCCCAGAATTAGGTTGGAAGATACCTGATAGTAAGGATGGACGCACTAGCAAACACACAAGCAGCCATGGCCTTGGCTATACAACAATTGGCCGAAGCAACCACTGCGGTTAACACCGCACGTGACAATAAGAAAACCTCCGAACCAGGTGAATGGGACGGAGATAGAAAGAAGTTTAGAAACTGGTGGTCTCGAATCTCCTTTTGGGTCGAGACACAGCAATGGTCCTCTGGGAAACTAGGGGACAAACAAAAAACAATCGCTGTCCTTATGAGGATGACCAGGAGAGCAGCCGACTGGACAAGACAACGCCTGGAAAGCTACAAGGAAGATGAAACCGATGACATGATCGACCCCGATGATGCCAACTCCCGTATCCAAAAAGGGGACTTTGCATGGCCCAATTGGCAGGTGCTGGCCAACACCATCCAAAACCATTTTCAGATAATGATTCTGGCTGACGAAGCCTACAACGAATTGTTGTCATGGAAACAAAACGGAAAGCCCATTGACGCTTTCCTAGAACGATTCAATACTCTATGCCGAGAAGCCAATCTCAGATGGGAGGAGTCCAAACGTATCTTAAAGAAGAACGTCGATCCTCGAATCTACAACTGGTGTGAAATGAATGCTACGGACGCCACCGATAACTACGACGGTTGGGTCAAAGCATATCGAAACGCTGGTAGGGCTTTCAAACGAATGGCCAGAGAGCGGCCAGACGCAATGCACGCAGATCAAAGAGCTCCCCGTTTTTTCTCACAGAACCAGGCAAGGAACCAGGGCAATCGGCCCCAAGTTCCGTATTACCAAACTCGAGGTGCCCCATCTGCACCACCTCGTTTTACCTCCGTCGGGACCCAACCAGGTCGTGGCACACCCATGGACATTAGCACAGTCCAACCATCCCGCCCCGACAATCGCACGTGCTTCCAATGTGGTCAAACCAGCCACATTAAACGAAACTGTCCCCAGGGCCGCCAACCCTCTACCACTGGCATGCGCCAACTCTACGACCCAGAGATTGGCCAATATGTTACTGTAGCGGCAGTCCAACCGCAAGGATCAAGGGAGGTGCCCCTAGCACCAACAACAAGGATCGCGGAAGTTTCAGGGAAACAACCGTGGATGAATGAAGAAGTCGAAGCCTATTGGAGGGATCGGTTTGAGGTAGAATTGCGGCAGAAAGCAGCCGCAGGACTCTCTTCTACGGACAAGGGAAAAGGCCGCGCCATGTGAAACTGGGAGGTTTTCCCACGGCCCCCTCTTCCCCTTCTTTTTCTCATAATTCGTTTTCTCTTCTCTCCGTCAATGAGATCATGGACAGTGACGACGTCGAATCACTGAACAATGTACATAGTTCCTTTCCTTCTCCGTCCTCTTCTTGTCAAGATCTTCCCACTCTAACGGAGAGTGCGACGAAGATTCATTCCCCATCTGTACGATTTCAGAAGTTTTATGTAAAAATGTTCCCATCTCATCCAAAATGGCATCTCAATCGAGCGTGGCACCGGATGTAAAACACAGTGTGCTTAATTCCATGATAAAAGAAAAAACAAAAAATATTTCTTCCTTATACAAATCCTCCCACGAACCTTCATTCTCACTGGTGGACATCAGAACCCTAACACCAGGAACATTATCCCTGGGGGGTGAGATGTCGTTATACTGTACTATTTTATTCAAACGACACGGTGACTGGCGGAAGGCCGTTGTCAAAGCTTTATTGGACTCAGGAGCCTGTCAGACGTTTGTGGATAGGGAGTGGGTTGACAATCAAGGATTAACACTCCATGAACTCCCACAACCATTCCATGTAAACAACGCTGATGGTTCTGCATCATTACACGGACCTATTCGTTATTATGTTTCTTTTCTTATCGAGTATCAAGGACACACCGAGCCCATCGACGCGATGGTCAGCACACTCGGCACTCACAGAATCATTCTAGGCTACGATTGGCTTTACCGCCATAATCCAACGGTTGACTGGGTCAACCAAATGATTTCTTTCAACAGATGCACAATGTACTGTAACCAGCTTCGGGAAAGCCAAATCCCACGCCACGTCCCTACCTCTTTACGGGTAATAGAGGAAGACGCAAAAGACAAGGTTCCCCAGGTCTACCACGACTACCTGGACGTATTTTCTAAAAACGAATCTGAACGCATGCCGGAAAGGAAGGCATGGGATCATGCCATTGATCTCAAAGAGGATTTCGTACCAAAAAAGGGTAGAGTCATTCCGTTATCTGACGCCGAAATGGACGAAGTCCGCGGCTTTATAGATTCAGAATTAAAAAAGGGATACATTCGACCATCTAAATCCCCTCAAACGGCACCGGTCTTCTTTATTCCCAAGAAAACAGGAGATAAACGTCTCGTCATGGACTATCGATATCTAAACGACGGGACGATAAAAAATAGTTATCCTCTTCCTCTGATTCCCGCACTAATTGACAGGCTCAAAGGCGCAGACCTATTTACAGCCCTAGATCTGAGATGGGGTTACAACAACGTACGTATTAAAGAGGGTGATGAATGGAAAGCAGCCTTCGTCACTCCTATTGGATCTTATGAACCTGTTGTGATGTATTTTGGGATGACTAACTCCCCACCTACGTTCCAACAGATGATGAACGACATATTTAACGACATGTATGCCGTATTGATCGTCTATCTCGACGATATGATGATCTTTACGAAGGGTAAGACTCATGTAGAACATGAGGATATTGTAAAAGAAGTATTAAAATGGTTACACGATAATGACCTTTACGCGAAGCCAGAAAAATGTGTATTTTCTGCTGACAAAGTGGACTTTCTAGGATTGACTGTATCCAAAGAAGGAGTAGAAATGCAAACCAAAAAAGTACAGGCCATTCTGGACTGGCCCGCCCCCACTCGTTTAAAACAACTCCAATCCTTTTTGGGGTTATGTAACTATTACCGAAGGTTTATTGACGGTTTCGGACAGATCGCACGTCCCATGAACGACCTAACCAAAAAAGACACCACTTGGTCATGGGGCCCGGCACAACATCTCGCCTTCGAAACCTTAAAAAAGAAAATAACGGAAGCTCCGCTCTTAGCACACCCGGAAAGCGACAAAGAGATGCGAGTGGAAACCGATGCCTCGGACATCGCTACAGGAGCAGTGCTCTCTATAAAAGGTACCGACGGTAAATGGAGGCCTTGCGCCTTCTTATCACATTTGTTCTCATCCGCTGAGCGGAATTATCCAATTTATGACAAAGAACTTTTAGCTATCATACGCACCTTGGAAGAATGGCGCCATTATTTAATTGGACGTACTAACTTCGAGATTTGGACAGATCACAAGAATCTCGAATATTGGAAAAAACCACAGACACTGTTGGGCCGCCAAGCCCGATGGCACGAACTTCTGCAAGAATTTAACTATACTTTAATTTATAAACCAGGGACCAGCAATGGCAGAGCCGACGCACTATCCAGGCGTCCGGACCACGGCGATGCCGTTGAAAATTACAATGAGAACATCACAGTTCTCCCACAAAAACTCTTTATTTCTTCATCGGGTATTGACTTACCTATTAAACTACTTTCAGAAAACGGCAAATTGCCAACTAAAGGATCTGACTTGGCAGCTGGATTCGACTTATACAGTGCGGAGAACACTACAGTACCCGCACATGGGAAAGTATTGGTCAAAACAGACATATCCTTGGCAATTCCCATCGGCAACTACGGTCGTGTGGCACCCAGAAGCGGGTTAGCAGCAAAACACATGATCGACGTTGGGGCAGGTGTCATTGATGCCGACTACCGAGGACCCCTTGGTGTTTTACTCTTTAATCATTCTGACAAGGACTTTTTAGTTGCCAAACACGATCGTGTGGCACAACTTATCATTGAAAAAATAACTATGCCCTCAGTCAAAGAAGCCGGCTCCCTAGATGATACAATCAGGGGAGGTGATGGATTTGGATCCACTGGGATAAAAAACATATCTTTGACATCGGACTTCTACGATAAATTAAGAGCCGAATCGGCCAAAATGGACGTTGATGCAATCAACGAATACGAATATTATAGCACTGAAAAAATATATAAAAACAAAGAAAACATCATTTTCATTCCTCCTAGTTTACGTACCGAACTTTTAACTTTATACCATGATTCTCCCATGGCTGGACACCCAGGCCATGCCAGAACCGCTTTTTCTGTTCATCGTCATTACTGGTGGCCAGGCGCCACAAAAGATATTAAAAATTATGTAGATCACTGCCAGGTGTGCGTCCAAACAAAGGGTTCCTCAAGGCCACCAGCAGGAAAACTAGTTCCGTTACCCATACCCACCCGCCCTTGGATGGATATTTCCGTAGACTTCATTACAGGTTTACCCACCTCAAAAGGGTTTGACTCTATTTGTACGATAGTGGATCGATTCTCAAAGGAACTCGTTCTCGTGCCCTGTCAGAAACAGATCTCATCTCGCGATCTGGCAGTGCTATTTAGGGACAATGTTTGGTGTGTCCATGGACTTCCCAGTTCTATAGTTTCGGACAGAGGACCACAATTCGCCTCCAAGTTTTCAAAGGACCTATGTAAAATTTTGGGTATCACACAGCGCATCTCCACAGCTTACCACCCTCAAACGGATGGGCAAAGCGAACGGGCCAACAGGGATATCGGACAATATCTCCGCACCTACGTTGCCAAAATCCAAGACAAATGGGTCGATTGGCTGAAGATAGCCCAATTCGCGCACAACAATAACCTCACCACAGCAACCGGTACCATTCCTTTTGCCATCACAAAGAACTTCGCTCCCCGCATGGGACACGAGGGTTCTAGTACAACTGTGGGGGGTAACTTCGGCGTCGAATTCAGCAGGGCCCACAAAGAAATTGAACAAATATTATATGAAACTTGGAACCGAATGAAGAAAACGGCGGACAAAACACGATCGGATGCTCCGGAGTATCAGATCGGCGATCGCGTTTGGTTGTCAACTGATAACCTCACCCTTCCTTATACCGCTAAAAAATTAACTCAAAAATATATCGGACCTTATACTATAGAAGCCGTTTATCCGAACGCTCTTAAATTAAAACTTCCCTCCTCCATTCAAATTCACCCCGTAATTAACATCTCACGTGTCAAACGCTACCGAGATACCCTCCCTAACCAACCTACTGTACGCCCAGACCCTATAACGGTTACGGAGGATAAACACGAGGAGTACGAAGTGGACTATATCGCGGCTTCTAGAGTAAAAGGACGTGGACTACAATATTTGGTACATTGGAAGGGTTGGGATGAGGAAGACAGGACATGGGAACCGGTAGCAAACTTGGTCCACGCAAAGGATGCAATCGCCGAGTTCCATTCTTCCCACCCTAATGCACCCCACCCTATTCGGAACCTGGTGTTTTTGGACTTTAACCATCTGTTCAAGGACTACAGACCATCTTATGCGAACTTTCATGCGTCTCGAATCGATTACGAGTCTTAGAAAGTGGGGGGTAATGTTATGGTCCTAACCGACCTCCCTCCCGGATTGGGACAGACCCAACCGCAACCTGTACTTCCTAACCCCTATCTTTTGGCAGTCACGTGACCAGCAGCACGTGACCGTGGGATAGTGTCACATGATTAGGCCTAGACTCGAAGCCTAGACTCCTATGACGTCACTACCTCATGTCTAGCTTCTTTCCTTCCTTTTAATTACCGCTGGTCTAGACTTTCACTTTCACACGTCACTTAGGGTTCCTTCTCACACTACGCTTCTCCTTCTGATGGATAGTTCCATACTCTCACGTCTGCCCTAAACTACCATCATGTATATAAACCCTAGGTAGACGACTGGACTCCCCAGTCTTATTCACTTCGTTATTGGCACTGGACTCTGTCCCCTGCTGTGACTACCTGAGTACCGCTCCATCCTCATCGCGCCAGTCGTTTGTGAGCTTCCCTTGTAAAGGAAACTCTCCTCGTCGTTTCTTCTTTGCGTTTTCTCTTTGCACGCCGCTTTGTTGAGTTCAGTGTGGCAGACACTTTGTCTTGCAACAATGACCAGACACGGGGGAATCATGGAAAAGAGAAATGAGTTTGTCGCGAAGTGAAGGAGGCACGAAAACAATGCCGTTAGAAGATTTGAAAAGTTTTTCCTCAGTGTAGTATTCGTATTCGTTGATCGCATCAACGTCCATCTTTGGTGATTCAAAGCGTAATTTAGTATCAAAGTTTGGGGTGAGAGTAGTAGAAGAGATGGCTTGGACTCCCATGGAGCCAAAACCTTTATCATTATGTTCGGACTTGTCAAGAGTCTCGGTTTCTGTGAGTGTTGGGTTTTCTATTTTTTCAATAATTAGTTGGGCGATGTGATCACCATTAGATATGTGGAAAGGGATGGAAGAGTGGTTGAAGAGAATTACACCGATTTCTCCCCTATAATCGGTGTCAATGACTCCGACCATGATGTCGATTTTATACTTGAAGGTGAGGCCTGATTGTGGTGCAATTCTCCTGTACGTGCCAATAGGAAGCTGAATCTTGACATGGGTGGGGATGAGTGCTTGGTCGTGAGCGGGAATGTCAAGATTGGTGGTTGAGTAGAGGTTGAAGCCGGCCGCAGTGTCAGAGCCCTTAGTAGGGATGTGCGTGTCCTTGGAGGAGAGAGTAACAGGGATGGATAAGTTAGAAACATGGATGACAGTGGAGGGAAAGACGGTGATGTTTTCATTGAGGTTGTCAATAGCATCACCATGGTCAGGACGGTGGGAGAGGGCATCAGCACGGCCATTGGTAGATCTGAGTTTATAGATGAGCATATAGTTGAATTCTTGTAATAACTCGTGCCAGCGAGCTTGTCGTTTGGACAGTGTTTGAAGTTTTTTTCCAATATTCAAGGTTTTTATGATCTGTCCAGATTTCAAAGTTAGTTTTGCCAATAAGGTAATGGCACCACTCCTCGAGAGCGCGTATAATAGTGAGGAGTTCCTTGTCGTAAACGGGGTAATTTTTCTCCACAGGAGAATGAGAATGAGAGAGAAAGGTGCAAGGGCGTCATAACTTATCCTTCCCTAGGACCGATAAAACAGCCCCAGTGGCGATGTCACTAGTGTCTGTTTCAACGCACATATCTTTAGTGGAATCTGGGAAAGTGAGGAGAGGTGCTGTGGTGAATTGTTTGTTGAGCGTATCAAACGCAGTTTGTTGGACCTCTCCCCATACATACGTGACGCCCTTCTTGGTAAGATCATTAAAAGGGTGGGCGATCTGTCTGAAACTGTTATTGAAATATTGGTAATAATTACAAAGGCCAAGGAAGGATTGAAGTTGTTTTAATTTTGTGGGGGCCGGCCAGTCGAGGATTGCGTCGACCTTTTTGGATTGCATGCCAACCCCATTTTTTGATACTATCATGCCTGAGAAGTCAACTTCGTCAGCATTAAATACACATTTTTCTGGTTTGGCATAGAGGTCATTGTTGTGCAAGCGCTGCAATACCTCCATGATGACTTTGGAATGATCATTGTCAGACTTTCCCTTGGTAAAAATGCACATGTTGTCCAAATAGATGATGATAACAGCGTACATATCATTGAAGATGTCATTCATCATCTGTTGGAAGGTTGGCAGAGAGTTAGTCATGCCAAAATACATAACAACGGGCTTGTAAGCTCCAAGAGGAGTGATGAAGGTGGCTTTTCATTCGTCACCCTCCTTGATACGAACATTATTATACCCCCATTGCAGATTGAGGCATGTGAATTTATTGGCGCCTTTGAGGTGGTCAACTAAAGAAGAGATTAGGGGAAGGGGATACGAATCTTTTACTGTACCCTCATTCAGATAGCGGTAATCCATAACGAGGCATTTTTCTCTGGTTTTCTTTGGGATAAAAAAGACAGGCACAGTTTGAGGGGATTTAGAGGGCCTAATATAGCCCTTTTCTTGTTTGCTAGAGATAAAGTTACAGACTTCTTCTATTTCAGCATCAGAGAGTGGAATGACTTGTCCCTTTTTGGGAATGAAGTCAGGCTTAAGGTTGATGGCATGGTTCCATGGTTTGCACATGGGCATGCGTTTTGATTCTTCCTTACTAAATATGTCAAGGAAGGCGTGGTATTGTTTGGGGACTTTTTCGGCAAGTCCTTCCTCGATGGATCATATGTTGACATTCCAGATGTCCTTGATTAACTGTGGGGCATTAGTAGCACAACAGTTGCAGGTACAATGAGAGAAGATGATTGTCTTATCCTCCCAATCAATGAGAGGATTGTGACGGTGGAACCAATCGAAACCTAAAATTGAAGCAACCAAAGTCTAAAGACTAGCACGAAGCTTAGCCAAGCTGAGGTTTGGATCAAAAGATAAAGGGAAGAATGGGAAATTGAGCTCTTAAATCCTCAAATGATTCTTTGGGGGAGAACCAAGAGAACTTGACTGGAGTTCTCTGGCGCTGATTCATGGGTTTATATACTACATGGGTGTTTGTACCTATTTGTACCTAATCTATCCTAATATATCATATCCCTGTGCCCTGGGCTAAGGGTGTGAGTCATCATGAGTCATCTAGGGTCATGGATTGCATCTGAAATGCAAGATAGGGAGATAAAACACTGCCTTGATAAGAGCTGTGGTACATGAGGCGTTTCATGATGCTGTGTCATTAAAAGGGTGTGTGATGGGTGTGGCATCAGAATGGAAGCACCAACATGAGGTGAGCACAGCACTGAATTTGAAATGAAGGCTGTGATACCATATGGGGTTAAGTCTCGTGACATGTTCACATGACCTTGAAGTGGAGAAAATGACAAGTCCACATCATGTCTTGAGATGCGACTGTGTGGTCTCCTTGTCTGATAAGATAAGATGAAGATAAGATAAGATAAAAGAAATAGGGGCTTCATGAAGTGAGCGTTTGTTACACCACCCCCTCTCTAAGGATCGGCTTCCAGACGATCATAGTAATCCATAGAACCGAAAATGGCTCGCATTTCCGTGACATTTTCTGGTATTTTTGAAAACAAACGATCAAAGACTTCCTGAGTCATACGCAATTTTCGAGGGGCGTTTGGGTGGGCAGTGTGGAATTCGGATTGTGCCGTCTTGGCATGTATGAGGTTGCCCATTGGTTCCCATGTCCTTTCATCGTCCCCGTACCCCTTCCAGTGGACGAGATACTCGAGTCGCCTCCCGCTCCAGCAGGAGTTGATTATACGGTCAACCTCATACTCTTCGTCCCGTTCTTCGGTGACGTTAGAGGGTCCCGGTTTTGTCACTGGTTGGTTGGGTAACCATTCTTTGTACGGTTTAATGCGTGATACATTTATTATTGGATGAATCCGCATAGATTTGGGTAATCGCAGTTCTACTGCGTTCCCTAGTGTTTTTGTTATTTTGTATGGTCCAAGCCATTTTTCTGATAATTTCTTTGATTTCCGTGGCAATTTAAGATTGTCGGTTGATAGCCATACAGCATCGCCCACCTTGTACTCTGGTGCGTCCGATCTGTGCTTATCAGCTTGTAACTTCATTTGCTCTTGGGCCTTTTTGATATTTGCTTTGACCTGGTCCAACGTTTTGGCCATTTGGTCTGCTAGAGTATCGGCAGCCGGTGCCTTTGAAATGCCGGGCTCAATGCCCATACGTGGCGCATAGGATCTGGTGATTTCAAACAGCGACTTCTTGGTTGCCGGATGAACCATTGCATTATGTTGGAATTGGGCTATGGCTAGCCAATTGGCCCATTCCATCTGTTTTTCTGCGCAGTATAACCTCAAATACTGCTGTATATCTCTATTCACACGCTCTGTTTGTCCGTCTGTCTGCGGATGATGCACTGTGGATAGCTTTGGTTTTATTCCGAGTCTTTTGCATAGGTCTTGCATAACATGAGACGCAAATTGTGGTCCTCTATCCGAGACTATGCTTCGGGGGAGTCTGTGGTTAACCCAAACTTTATTCAGGTACAACTTCGCTGTCTCTATAGCATTTATTGTTTTATTGCATGGGATGAATTCGACTTCCTTTGAGAATCGATCAACGACTACAAGGATCGAGTCAAATCCATTTGATATCGGGAGATCCGTTGTGAAGTCCGCGGTAATGTCCACCCATGGCATCTCTGGTGCCTCCAATGGTATTAACTTTCCTGCGGGTGCTTTATTGGTTCCTTTAAACCATGCACAATGGTCACATCTAGAAACATAGTTTTTGATATATCCTGCCATGTTAGGCCAGAAATAGTGCCTGCGTGCTATTTCCAGAGTCTTTTCGACTCCAGGATGTCCGGCCGTTGCTGAATCATGGCATAGTGTGGTGCATTCCATTTGTAATGCCTCCGGTACATATATCTTTCCTTCTTTAATTAATATATCCTTTTCTGCGATCATGCTGTACTTGCGACATAGGTCGTCTTTATTCAGTGTTTTTGTTTCATTATTGATTTTGTCCATCAAGGCTTCACCTTCTGTGGTGATGAAAACTTGGCGTATATGCTCTTTAGGCATCACGGTTATTCCCTGGTTGTCGGTATCCGTTCCGTGTGCGTGGTCTTCCCTTCTAGAGAGAGCATCAGCTTTTCCCATCGTAGCGCCTGCCTTGTGAACCCATTTGTAATTGAATCTGGCCAAGTACAATGCCCAGGGTGCTTGTCGTCTGCTCAGATTCTGACTTTTCATAAACCACTGTAGGTTTGCATGGTCGTTCCATATTTCGAATTCATATTTGGCTCCTTCTAAATAGTGTCTCCACATCTCCAATGACCTGATAACACTGAGCATTTCTTTGTCAGCGACCGGGTAGTTCTGTTCTTCCGGGGTCATTGCGTGCGAAGCATACGCTACTGGATGCCACTTGTCTTCTTTTAATATTGATAACACAGCTCCTGTTGCGAAGTCCGATGCATCGGTCTCTAATCGGAATTGGCAGTCGTTGTCTGGGTAAGCCAATATCGGGGCTGTGGTAAATTTTTCTTTGAGCGTGTCAAACGCGTGCTGATGTATGAGTTCCCATTGGAATTCTACATCTTTCTTGGTTAGGTCATGTAAGGGACGCGCGACCTTCGCATAGTCTTGAATGAACCTGCGATAGAAATTGGCAAGTCCGAGGAAACTCCTGACCCCTTTCACGTTTGAGGGTTCTGGCCATTGGAGTATTGCCTACACCTTGTCCATATCCATTTTGATCCCGTCCTTCCCTACGATCATGCCAAGAAACTCTATTTCTTCCACATGAAACTGACACTTCTTTGGACTGATAAATAAATCATTGTCCTGTAATCTTTGAAGGACTTCTTGCACAATTTTGTTGTGTTCGTCCTTATCATCTGTTTTTGTGAATATCAGGATGTCGTCTATGTATACGACAACAACGTCGTCCATATCGGCAAAGATCTCATTCATCATGGCTTGGAAAGTGGCTGGGGAGTTGCACAGCCCAAAGTACATGACGAGGGGTTCGAAGGCGCCTCTAAAGCATATGAAGGCGGCCTTCCATTCGTCTCCTTCCTTGATTCGGACGTTGTTATAGCCTGTTCTGACATCCATTTTTGTAAATAGTTTAGCCCCTTTTAATTTGTCCACGAGTTGCGATATCAAAGGAAGGGGGTAGTTATTCTTGACCGTGTGTTCATTTAGGTACCGGTAATCTGTAACCATCCTTTTCTTTCCTTCCTTCTTGGGAATGAAGAATATGGGGGAAGTTTGTGGTGATTTAGAGGGTCGGATATAGCCTTTCCGCAGTTGTTCATCTAGATAAGCGGTGACTTC
>JBBPLZ010000271.1:2951-14826 GCA_038090055.1 Hemileccinum hortonii | reverse complement strand
GATGTGACTGTGTGGTCTCCTTCTCTGATAAGATAAAACGAAGATAAGATAAGATAAAAGAAATAGGGGTTTCATGAAGTGAGTGTTTGTTACAGCTCAAACTGCTGCATAAAAGTTTTGATAGGCATGTTGTCCTGTTTTAATGCCACCAGTTTCCTGTAGCATTTTTCTGCCACTACATCAATACAGAAGTGGCTTTCTACCTCTTTTTTAAGTTTCAACCATGAGGGCCAGACTGCAGCCTTGTCCGCATCTCCAAACTTGGCATCCTCCCGATCCATGTATCTTTGTAAGGTAATCTGCGAGAAGTCGGAAGCCTTACCCTCCATGCACAGGAGGACAGCGACTGTGAACTGTTTGTTTGTCAGCATGGTCTGACATTGTATCCACACTGCTATCTTGGTCCACCAACTATGGAAGGTGGAACAGTTACCATCCCAATTGCCTGGGTCGGCAAAGGCTTTATACGAGATAAAGGAGGCGGAGGGGCTGTTGCCAGGAACAATAAATGGTGGTGGTGTGGGAGTGGCGGTGGCGGCAGTAGTGGTTGTGATGTATTGCTATTGCAGCTGTGCCTGCTGCTGCATGATTCCAGCCAAAAACTGGAACTGATTGAGAATGTCCTGCCATGTTACTGGTGCAGGTTCGCCTGACATCCTTACTGTATCCTATCTTCCAAGGGTACTCTGGGGATTTAAGCAAACAAGTACTGATGATGGTGAAGGACGATGCAGGAGAGAGGGAGAACTGAGAAGTTAGGACAACCTAAGTCCCAACCAGGGTGGTATTCGGAATGAAGATAGCAGGGGTCCTGCTGGTAGATTTGGTGAGGACAACAGCGATGGGGAGTGGCTTGTTGACATGCGAAGACAAGAGCGGTGGGGTCCCAGTCATCATTGGGATCGAAATTGAGGGGAACACCAAAGTTGTCTACAGCAGCGGGAACAGGGATGTTGAGTTGAAAAAACTGGAGTGCAGTGGCTTGTCTGCGATGAACATATTGGTCAATGCGAGAAGACCATGGCATAGACGAAAGAAGTGGGACATAGACATGTCAGGCTTCGGGGAGCCCTGTTCAAGTGTTGTTGGCCTTGAACAACTATAAATGATGAGTGCCTTAAACCACAGGCATGAGAAGTTGGTAAAAAACTAGGAGACAATGATGACGAATGTTGAAAACAAGAGAGACAGTGAAAACAATATGAGTTGTTGGGATTGGAAGGATAACGGTTACAAGGTGTAACATAAAGTGGTCCCTTTGCAGAGGACTAGGCTGGCATTGAAGAGGAGAGTAGTATTCAGGTGTACAAGGTTCCTATGAGGAAGAGAGGAATACAAGTGAACAGGACTGGGGAAATTATGGAGAGGTAGGTAGGGTTTATATAGATAGAGACAACATTAGGGCAGGCATGAGAGATAGAATGTGATGGAACACAGTAGAAGATCATAGAACAAAGGAAGCATGAACATGAGAGAAAGAAGGTGTCCATGAGGCATGACATCATAATGATGTCATGGTCTAGGCCCCAGGTCAGGTGACGTTTCCTGCAATCACATGCACTGGTCACATGACTTGGAAAAGGAACTAGTGGTAAATGGTGCTCAGGGATCATAGGATATGAGCAAAGTGTAAGGTAAGGAAAAAAGTGAAAAGCATATAATGTTGGACATGAACTATAACAAGCATGATAGGGATGGATAAATTAGCAATGTAAATAACAGTGGAAGGGAAGACAGTGATGTTTTCATTGAGATTTTCAACAGCATCCCTATGGTCAGGCAGTGGAAGAGTGTGTCAGCACAGCTGTTAGTGTTACTGGATTTGTATAGTTGAATTCTTGAAGCAACTCATGCCAGTGAGCTTGGCAACCAAAGAGTGTTTGGGGTTTTTTCCAGTATTTGAGGTTTTTGTGGTCTGTCCAAATTTCAAAGTTAGTCTTTCCAATGAGATAGTGGTGCCACTCTTCAAGTGCGCAGATAATAGCAAGAAGTTCTTTATCATAGACAAGGTAATTCTTCTCCACAGGAGAAAGTAAATGAGAAAGGAAAGTGCATGAGCACCATAACTTATCCTTCCCCAGAACCAATAAAACGGCACTGGTGGCAATGTCACTTGTATCTGTTTCAACGCACATATCTTTAGTGGAGATGGAAAAGGTGAGGAGAGGAGTTGCTGTGAATTGTTTTTGAGCATATCAAACACAGTTTGCTGAGCCTCTCCCCAAATGTAAGGAATGCCTTTCTTCATGAGGTCATTCAAAGGGTGTGCGATCTGTCCAAAACTGTTAATAAAACAACAATAATAATTGCATAGTCCAAGAAACGATTGAAGCTGTTTTAATTTGGTGGGGGCTGGCCAGTCGAGGATGGCATTGACCTTCTTGGATTGCATGCCAACCCCCTTTTTCAATACTGTCATGCCTAAGAAGTCAACTTCATCAGTGTTAAATACACATTTTTCTGGTTTGGCATAGAGGTCATTGTCATGTAAGTGTTGTAAGACCTCCATGATGACAGCAGAATGTTTGTTGTCTGATTTTCCCTTGGTGAAAATACACATGTCATCCAGATGGACGATGATGATTGTGTACATGTCATTGAAAATGCCGTTCATCATCTGTTGGAAGGTTGGCAAGGAGTTAGTCATACCAAAATACATTACAACAGGCTCATAGGCCCCAAGCAGTGTGACGAAGGCTGCTTTCCATTCATCACCCTCTTTAATATGAAAATTGTTATACCCCCATCACAGATCGAGGCATGTGAACTTGTCAGTACCTTTGAGATGGCCAACTAGAGCAGAAACTAGTGGAAGGGGATAAGAGTTTTTTACAGTTCCTTTGTTTAAATAACGATAGTCCATTACAAAACATTTCTCTCTGGTTTTCTTGGGAATAAAGAAGACAGGTGTGGTTTGAGGAGATTTAGAGGGTCAAATGTAATTCTTGTTCACTAGAAATAAAACTACAAACTTCTTCTAGTTCAGTGTCAGAGAGTGGAATGACTCGTCCCTTCTTGGGAACAAAGTTGGGTTTAAGGTTGATGGCATGATCCCAAGGTTTGCATAGGGGCATGCATTTCGATTCTTCTTTGCTAAATACATTGAGAAAGGTGTGATACTGTTTAGGAACTTTGTCAGTCTTATAAGGGTCTTATCAGAGATTCACAATTCCCGTGATGCTAAGAGTTGTTTAATCTGAGTGTGATCATGCCATGTACTACAAAAGGGGTCCATATTCCAAATCAGCTATTGGGGCATTATAATTGCCTATAACAAAGTTATCGACTCCCTCGGCGTTCATTTTTGGGTTTATAATCCCGTTATATTTGCATGGTAAGAAAATTCAGATTTCAGTGATGGTAATGTTATCTGAACCGCTTAGGTACCTGCCGCTCACTTTCCAGTTTGCTACGCGTTTTTGGCTGGAAAAGAACAATTCACGAACGCGATCAAAGAGGAAGTTTTGATGATGATCTCTGGTCCATTTTTCTGGCCCCGGATCAATTCCCTGCTCGTGGCTTGATGTCAATGGCGAACCTCGTCGACCCGAAGGACTGAGGTGTGTTGACGCTAGTGGCTGAAGCCCTGCGTCAGTACTTAAATTGTGTGGTGATAGTGACACGGGTCTATCAATTTGCTTATCGACAGACAATCGCTCTGTGCAGATCAGAACGAGACACTAATATGGGACAGAAAGGACGGCCCGGGCATTACTTGAGCCTGTTATCCTGGCAGTAGCTGGTCTGGTTCGAGGGAAAACATGCATGATGCTACAACAAGGCTTTGCAAAGAGTTACAGTGAAGTAAAGCAAGAAGAGCAAGGGGAAAATAAAATGATCTCACCCTGGTTCGAACAGGAGACCTTCTATGTGTTAGACAGATGCGATAACCAACTACGCCATCAGACCGATGGTAGACATGGTGGGTAGGAAAAAAATATCAGCGCGTGGCATAGCAAGCCCGCTGCCCGCCATGAGGCTTCGAAACGTCCCACATTTTGACCGTGCGTCTGGACTCGTTTTCAAACTTGAGTTTCACCATGAGTCGAGTAACGTCGACTCCGAGACCATCCGAGTCACAGACTCCGATGTTGCCAGCAGATGTTGTCTCAGCAATCTCCGTTCTCCACCAGTTTATTACGTCGGCGCAACAGCTCCCGCCACAGGTCATAGTGACCTGCAGAAACGAGAGGCGTGCATTTGGTAGGGCCGCACTTCAGGCTATGAGTTATCGCGTGTGTACTTCAACTCGAATATCTCGGTACTACATTGCTGTAACTGATGCTCACGTAGAAAGCAGTAGACGTGTTTATTCATCGCTTCGCCACCAAAGACGATTGGTGGATATCCGAGTTCAGATACAAACCCGAGGTGTCCATTTACGCTCGTTTCTACCGGCTGCACGGGGAGGAGGACGATGGGATGGTCCTGCTCGACGAAAAAGGGTGGCCCGAATTAGTAGGAAATGCGGTCAAGTTGACAATCGTATTTACCTCGCTCAAGTTCAGCGTCACTGCGTAAGTCACGAATGAATTGACAGGGCTGCCTGACTGCGGGCTCATACTTCTTTTCGTTTCCAGGCAATCATCGTCCGCAGTATAATTTTATCTCACCTCGTGTACGAGGTTGCATTGTCCCGCAAAGGAAGGATCAATATAAATATACCTGAGTGTGCGCGCTGCATGTCGTCACTTGTGGGTTCTGCTGGTGCTACGCCTGCAGGATTCCAGAGGAGAAAGTCCCTCGGGTCCGAGAAGGACTGGTGGGGGGGTTTCTGAGGCATGTATA
The DNA here is from genome assembly GCA_038090055.1 of Hemileccinum hortonii. Taxonomy (NCBI): domain Eukaryota; kingdom Fungi; phylum Basidiomycota; class Agaricomycetes; order Boletales; family Boletaceae; genus Hemileccinum; species Hemileccinum hortonii. Next base: position 10,038 of record JBBPLZ010000271.1, on the reverse strand, counting down.
GCATTTTCCCAGTCAATGGGCACGGGGGGAAAGTTGCCCGGCTGAATGTCAGCCATGCGTGTATAAGTCGGCTAAAGAGTGCTAGTAAGTGCTGTTCCTTGACTGCGGCTGTGGCTTGTCGGAGTCTGAAACATATGACACAGCACTACGCTGACTCGGTTTAAGCCCTAATACACTTTCTTCCCGTCTTTATCCGTCTCAGCTCGTGCCCCTAGCATCTTTCAAAGATCAACCAACCAAACACAAATGCGCCTCTCAGTCTTACCAGTTCTCCTAGCCGGGGCCAGCGTCGGTGAGATCCTTGGCCGCCCTGATACTACCGCACACGCTTAGCTATTCTTTCTTATGTATAGTTGGCCTCGTTGCAGCAGAACCAGTCCGCATCATCGACACTGCGAACGCCAACATTCACTTTGGCCACGCGCTGGCAAACGCCAACGTAAACGGCAACGATGACAATGTCGCTCGCATCATCCGTCCCATGACTCCTATCGACCTTTCGTCCCAAAGCAAGGGCAAAGGCCTTTCCCGCCACCTTTGCGGAGCCTCGCTGCGCGAGAAAGCTCTCCGCCTGTCCAACGCATTTCGCCACGCACTTGGCTTGCCACCCATCGAGGCTGATCATGAAGTCACCACAGTCCACATCCTTCCTGTTGGTTATCCCAACGTCATAGTTCAAGCCCAGGAAGAACTGGACGAGGAAGGTAAACCAAGAAGTCACCATGGGCAGGAACACCCCGATGGCCACCACGGCCACCATGAAGATCATGGACACCACGGCCACAACCACAGGCATCATCACAGAACCTTCTTGAGGCGCATTCACCGCGCCATCAGAGCACTTGGTCCTTGGGAAGGTCGTGCAGTAGCATTTGTTCTCGGTGAGAATTCTCAGAAGATTCCGGTTTTTTTCCTTGTTTATAATTCATGATTAGGCTGTGGTATCGGTGTTCTGATGAGGATGTTCTGGGTTCTGTCTGTTCTTGCTTATCGCACCGTGCGCGGCGAGCGTGAAGAGACCCTCGACCCCGAATACTTCGTGTACGAACAGGTTCCCGAGACCTTATTTGTTGCCCCTCCCCAATACGTTGACGAGAAGGTCAAGGTGGAGACAAGTGATGATATTGAAGAACACCATTAGGAATCTTTGATTTCATTTGGCGCATCCTGATTTGCCGACCTTGTGTCGCAACGATATGACGTGGCCCATCAGTCTCAAACTTCTCATCTATTCCTCTAGTTACAAGTCTGTACCTGCCTTCCAAGTTCCCCGATTTGAAGTCTGTCCTATTTAGCCCTGGCTCAGTATCCCTTTTGATCCACTTGTCCAGTCTCTCTAGAGTGGACTCGCACACTCGTTTGACTGCCTTGTTTTGTATCACCCCGCGTATCTTTATAGCAATGGAGGAATCTACTCCGATTTGTTGCATTCGCGGTCCGATCACCGACAGCCATTCCGTAGAAGAGCTGACGGTGATACGTCAGATCTGCAGACCGTGCTCATGCATCACGTCCCACACGTTACCAACTAGACGCTTCAAGGTGGTTGTAACGTTGGTTCAAAACGCTCAAGGGTCGTGACTAGTTCCTTCATCAGGCTGAGCCTGGCCGCCGCCCGCTGATAGATGAACAATTCTAGATCCGGCGGTTGCTAGCGTACGGTTGAGTTGGCCGATCGCTGGGCGCTGTCAATAGGCATCGCATCGGGTGACTCATGATCATTCCCGCGCATTCTTGACAGCTTGAACGATGTTAAATCCAGCCATGACGCTGCTTAATCTCAGTAGCACCACGGGTGTGCTCGATTCGTGGTACCGGTCAAAGTCTTGAGACGATCGACCCTCGGGGTCGCCATGACAGGCCTAGGTGTGCGTGGGGAGGATCGATCGTGTGATGTGGGAAACGTAAATTTGCCCCTGGGCCTGAGCCTGAACCGTGACATTGTAGGGATCCCCGAGTTCGTCCCCGACTCCTCACAATTCAAATGGTTCTACCGGGTCACGAGTAAGCATGTTCAGGCTTGCTGATTCGCAATGAAGAGGGATAGCACTGGGTATCATGAAAATGATACTGTGTACAGATGGATTGATTCGGACACGGACTTCGAAGCCGAACCTGGAGGGACGCCACTGGTGCCACAGGCTCTGCATCGCAACTGACAGCATTACTTTCGAATTCGTCTTCGCGAGGCAAGATCCGCAAGTGGGTGGCACTTTGGAGCTAGGCTACGAGGTGAGCTCAGTTGCGGTCGACTGTAAGGAATGCATCGAAAGACAAAACGCTGAAGGAGTGGCCACGAGAAAGGGATGCCGAGTGCGGTCTGGTTGACTAGTCGGTATTCCAGCGCAAGGTTAGAATACAAATAGATGTGATCCACGAACTTGACCTGAGAAAGTTACTTTGAACTATCGAATCCAGCCGCACGTCTGATCGTATCGAGGAGAATGTCGTGATAGTCGCCTCCAGCTTCCCACATCGCAAACCCCCTCAGACCCATCTCCTTGATAAAGTTGCCCTTGGCAGCGAACGACCGAGCATTGTCAAATGAGACCATGACCTCGGACGTCTTGTTATACACATACGGCTGAAACAAGGCCGTCAGATGACATCAACGGGGTTGCAGGATCACTCAACGGTCTGACTGCAATCGTCATAACGATAGTAGATGCCTGGCGCCGGGTTCCCCTTCCTAGTCAGGAACCCACCGGCAACGAGACCCCACAAGTTGAAGGTCCCACCGGGTCCTTCGTAGACGCCACAAGCATCGACACCTCCCGTGTCGTCCCATGCATCGCCGAGCGGCTGGTTCGAAGCGTTGAACTTGGGGTATGCAGCGAGCTCGGTCTGGGAACCCTTGACGAATGCATCGGATGGGCGGACACTGAAGGAGTGTCCGTAAGCAGCAACACCAAGTACGATCTTGTGGAGTGGCATTCCGGCCGCAGTCCAGGCTTTGACACCAGAGACGGCCGAACCGTCCTGGTCAGCGGAGGGAGCGCAAGTGTCATTCAAAGGAGCGTTAGGTCCGACGACCGACGACCACGGGCCCCAAACGTCATAGTCCATGAACGAAATATAGTCGAAGACCTCAGCAAAGCCAGAAACGTTTTTCAGGGGGTTACCGGAGGCATCAGCGAACGGGGTGATACCAGTCGCTGCAGATAGCGTCAATTTGGCCCCAACAGGATGAGCACGGAGCTCGTAGAGGAAGGAAAGGAGGTTCTGCGTATCATTCACATTAATCGTGTTGCATCCTATACCCTGTTGGTTAGGGGATTCCCAGCTGCCAGGCATCAGCTAAGCCCTCGTCAACTTTGAGAACGTAAAAACATACTCAAAGTTGATACCATCTAGGCGATATTGTTCCGCGAAATCTGTAATGGTCTTCACGAAAGCGGTACGGTTTCCCGGGGTTGCCACGTCGGTTGAAAACCACCTGCCGCCGTCCCAACCTCCGACTGAAACATGTGCAGCAACACCCTTGGTCCGTTAGACAGATGCTCGCTTCGGTCCTGGAGTAACATGTACGCTTACGTGTTCATGTGCCTCACGGACAAATTCAGGGAGGAGTGGTGGGTCAGATCCATCCAAGGATATACTATGGACACTTGGTGTTGTGACACTGTTCGGGAATGAGTAGTCAGATGCTTCCTTGAAGTCAAGATTGATAGGACCGTGCAGGCTTACGCAAAGGAATAGATCAGTGTATTGTACTTGTCCCAACTTACAGCCGAGAGTGGGAAACCTTCCGTAGCGTGCCAGCCCGTATAATAAGCGGCTGTCACAGGCTTCCATGAGTCGCTGTCGCACGAGAGCAGCGCCAAGGAAGTCGCCTCAGGAGGATAATGATAATCAGCGCCGTCACGAAAAGGGCGGCAAAAGACATGATCGCTAGTAATCGGGTTTCAAGAACAAGGATGAATTACTAGTTCGCACGTGCTGGAACGAGCAGGTCGACCCCCTACTTACATATACTCTTCTCGTAGAAGGTTGGGCGCAATCGCTCTTGGAAGTCGTTTCATCTGGATGTTTAAGGTGGAATGACTACACGCCGGAAGATTGCGAATTGGGGGTCACATGTACACTGGCAATCCCTGAATAAAAGGCTTGTCTTAATCATGACGCAACAAAAATTCGAGCGTGTGCAGGGCATCCCTGGCGCCGGTGTGCCACATGATAGCAAGCAGTATGAAGACGGGCCGGTGCTGTTTACTCCTTCGGACCCCAGTGTGGCTCACCTCTGTCGAATAGTTTTATGCCCGCAACCGGGGGTAGGGTGGCTCAGTTCTTCGATCAAAGCTATATTTCGGGTCGTGCCCAATTTCCGTCTTGCCCTTTGCGTAACCCGATTCCAAAACAGGATGGCCTAGCAGCCGTAACAACAGTGGCGGGTTCGAGTCCGAGTCCTACTAAACGTGACTCCTCAACGAGTGCGAAGACAGAAAGGTTGGTTTGAGAGGTGACCTGCATTTTCGAACCTCTTGCTGACTCCGCTCAAAGCAACCAAATTCACTGGAAGCCGGTAGCTGATGCGTGTCGACGAATATCGCGAGCCCGAGTCACTGCCGAGGCTCCAGCTTCTCGTACGAATCCGAACTCTTCAACTGGATCGGTGCCGTTGCAATGATGTATAATATCAGGCAGAAGACAATTGTGCGTTATCAAAAGACTTGATCGTGACAAAAATTTATTGATGGTGGTTACGACGGCACTTGCGGCTTTGGACGAGTTCGAGATGGCGTCGAGGCACGGCCCGGGTATGCCAAGCGAGTTTCAGGTTGAATTGTTTAAGGGAAGTTGTACCAGATCATCCGGTTTCATGTTCGTGCCTGCAGACCGGCAGTCAATTGAAGCCGTTCCTTTCGTCAGCGGTAAGATCAAAACGACTGCCATCTTCTGATGAGCCTGAGTCGGAAGTCTGTTCTTGCCAGGCGACTAGCACTCGTTTCGAAGCTTCAAGTGTAAGATCGCACCCCAATCGAATTGATATCGTGCGAAGCACGTGTACTAACGAAGTGGAGCGTGTTCACACGGCATATGGTGATCAACCTCAACTGCAAGTGGGAGAGCGTAGTAACGGTGGTTGAGGAGAAAGATATACTTAAAGAACGATGCTGCACTAGTTAGACCCCCAGTTCTTGACTGCTCGAATCTACTGAGATTACTCAGGTCAGATCCGTAGCAAAAACTCCTCTTTCTGTGACTCTCGAACTCCCTTCAAGTTAGGAAGCCGAAGTGTTACTAGTACATCTTTTTTACAAGGTCCTTGTTTACACTCACACTCTTCTAATTCTTCCGAAGACGCTCCTGGAAGCCACGGTTTGGCCAACCGATATCTCAGGGAACGCCCTGTTGACACACTCAGAACGAGTCCTAGCCCCGTCTCAGAGCCGAAAGGCAAAAGAGCGGGAGTACCGCCTGAAGCAGGAACACGGTCTTACCGTGACGCTGCTGCGGCGAGAATTCCCCCTCGTGCACAAGCCGAGGCGAGTGATATTAAATTCGATGACCGCTCGAGACAAGCAGACTGAGGTAATGGCCGCAGTGCTAACCCGTGGACAGTAGTCCGATGGTGGGTCGAGATGCGGATCGCAGAGCAGCACTGTACCTACACTGCCGGATGTTCATCTGTTGAATCCGACGTGCTTGGTAGGTTCCGGTTGGCCAAATCGTGGCCTCAGGAGCATCATCCGAAGAGTTACTAGAAGAGGGTAAATGTAAACAAAGACGATCAAAAAGATGTAGCGCTCAGGCTCCGGCTTCAAGTTCCAGGCTTAGGGCTAGGATCTGACCTGAGTAATCATAGACTCGAGTAGTCAAGAATTGGGGTCTAACTAGTGCAGCATCGTTGTTTTATACCTTTCTCCTCAACCACCATTATTACGTTCAGTCCCGATAATCAAGGATCGATCAATCGTGATGTCGATTACCATTCGTCGTGTGAACAAGCTCTACTTCGTTGCACCCCCACTTACGAGGGACGTCCTAGTCCCTTCCTTGCTCCACGTTCTCGTCCATGTCCTCAGGCTGGTCTTCCTCCTGTATATTCTCGCCTTCCTGAAGGTCCGGTTCTGGCCCAGTCTCCTCGTCATCCTGCCTCCTCGCTCATCGACCTGCGCCTCATTAACATCTCCCGGCCAGAAATGAGTGTCTCTGCGAGCATGGTCAGCCTTCCACCGCCACCATGGGTTCATCCTTCACCATGGGGTACTGTGCAGCACCCTTTCCCTATTGTCTAGCCCGTTCTTCAACACTTCGAGTCACGTCCTTGGTGTGGCAAGCACCGTGTTAGCCAACGCATCAGCGTATTCAGCCTGACGCGCATCAGCCGTGGTGGGAGGTGGCGAGGAGGGAAGTTTCCCAAGAACATGAAGCTAGTAAGCCATCGACTGGTCTCGTCGAACTCAGAGAAGTCAGAGGTTGCATTGGGTTCAGCGTCGTATGGCCCAAGCAATGATGTCAATATCCGATGGGAGGAAGTCCAGCCAGAGAGCGAAGCATCAGGAAGCCGGATCCGAGCATTACAACACGCAACTTGAACGCCTCGTTCTTGATGACAGACAGCCTGAGCCGAAATCTCAAGATCGAAATGTGATGATACATTGCTCGAAGGCTCAAAGTGCAAATAAAAAGGATCTATGGTAGTAGTAAGCGTTTCTTCTTTCGGAGCCACCCTCGATCAAGATACGGGCAAAGGGTTTCGGCTGGTCCAAACCACTGAACGGGACCGAGGCTTACACAACGACAATATTGGCACTCTCAGACTCTGTGATAGCTTCTTTCGCCACGACGGTGGCGGTGAAATCAACGTGTTTGGCAGCATTGTCCGCGATGCACGATAGGCCTCCGTCATCATCAAACAGACTACGAAATGAGTCAACTCAGCTTGTCAGTCAGATAATATCAAGGGATACGCACGCGGCAGTTTCCTCCAAGGTACGCTTAAAACAGCAACCAGCCATTTAAAGCATACTCGCAGAATGTGACATCAACTCACGTTCTTGGTCTCGACGATAAAGCAGTAACAAAACGCCAACTCAAAACACAGCCAAAAGAGGTAAACCAACTGCAGAAAAGAAATCAGGAT
>JBBPLZ010000270.1:0-14832 GCA_038090055.1 Hemileccinum hortonii | reverse complement strand
ACATGAGGCGCACAGCTCAGGACCAGTCCATCATCATCAGGTACGGTTCGCCATTTATTCAAAGTACGTTTTACTAATGTCTTACTCCTTCGTAGTGGTGAAACTGGTAGTGGGGAATCCGGGAGCCGCCGTCTCGCCATCAAGACGCTACTAGAGCTTTCAGTTTCCAATCCGGGAAAGAAAGGCTCCAAGCTCGCGAGCCAGGTCCCTGCCGCAGAATTTGTCATAGAGTCCTTCGGCAATGCTCGCACCCTCTTCAATCCCAACGCATCACGCTTTGGAAAATACACGGAACTGCAATCCACGGAGAAAGGTCGATTATGCGGGGTCAAAACATTGGATTACTATCTGGAACATAACCGAGTGGCGGCAGTGCCATCGGGGGAGCGGAATTTTCACATCTTTTACTATCTGATGGCCGGCACATCGCCAGAAGAGCGTCAGCATCTCCATCTCGCCGACAAGATCCAGTACCGTTATCTCGGCCAGCGCGCTGGTGCTGGTGTTCATTCCAATGGCGTCCGTGACGATGACGCCAATCGTTTTGAGCAACTCAAGTTGGCGTTGACTCCCTCAATCCGGACTCTGTCTCACTTCTCCACGGCTCCCATTTGCGATGTCACCTAATGAGTACGTAAGCTAAAATGAGAAAAAAGTTGAGCGAAAAAAAAAAAGTTGGGGGTATCAAAAAAAAAAAGTTGAGGGGCGAAAAAAAAAGTTGAGGGTCAAAAAAAAAAAAAGTTGAGGAGTGGGGGGAAAAAAAAGTTGAGGATTTAAGTGGGGTTTCCAGCTCCATAGTGCACTGTTCTATACCTTGTGAGATATCACTAGTGCATCATATACAAGAAAGAATAATTTATGATGATGATATATCATTTCCTATTTTTTATTTTATTTCCTGAACATGTGTATGTGCGTGTTTACGCGTTGTAGGTCTCACAAACCGAACCCGACAAGGAAGGCAGTGACACAGCTGACTCCTTTGTCTCGAGTTCTTGTCCTCCTACTCACTCTACATGGCGTCCGACCTCTTGTCGAACCCGTCTACGGCGACGGTTGCGGGCTTGTTCGTCGCTGGGCTCGGCGCTGCCTTTGCATATACCCAACTGGGCCCACTATTAGGCACCGTGAAGGATAAAGATACCCATACCCATACCCGTGCGGATGCGGATGCGAGGAACGATGGCGAAAAACGCGCTGCGAACCCGTCCGGGACGATAGCACGGAAGGTCAGGAAAAAGAAGAAGGGCAAGGCGAGCAAAGGTGGGGACGAGGGCGCAGGTAAAGATGACGATAGAGCCGATATGCAAGGTGGGGCGGCCGTCGTCGTACCGGGCGACTTCGAGGCCGTGGGTGCGCGCGCCAAGATGGACGCGGATGCGGGATCTCCAGATGCTTCTTCGGCAGGGGCGGTGTTCAAGCCCGGAAACAGCGGAAAGACCAAGAAGCGTCAGAAGAAGAAGAAGAATCAGAGCAATGTACAAGGTGGGGATGAAGGCAGGAATAAGGGCAGGGAGGAGGCCGAGGAGGAGGCCGAGGAAGGGTCGGAAACGGATAAAGAGGGCGGCATGGGACGTACTGCGGCACAGGGCGTATCGCATTCTGGAGAGAGCACCGATGGTGATGCATCGTCGTCTCTCTTTCTGTCCGTGTCTGCGTCGACAACAGCATTTTCCCGTGCGGTGGGGAAAGGGAGTCTACGCGCGAGCACGCGGCTCGCATCGCCGTCCCAGCCTCGCGTTCAGGCGCGTGCGCATGCGCCGTCTCAACCCCGTGCGATCCGTCCCTCTTTGTCGTTCGACACCGACAGCTCATGGACGCACGTCGATCATCACCGTCTCAAGACATCCAAATCTGTTGATGGTCAGACCAGGAGGCTTGCGGACGCGGTGGATGTAACGAGCAGTGACCTGGCTTCTACAGAGAGCAGTTCGCCGGTGGCGGAGCGTTCTGAGGGCGTCACTGACGACATACGCAGTACACGTGCAGACCTCGCGCAGCGTACCCTCGCCGATAAGCTGGCTCCGAGATCGGAGAAAACAGGCATCGAAGAGTATGTCTTATTTATGATTCTTCCAATTATTATTATTTCCTCAGTTGCTCGCTCCACTTTTTCGGCTGATTTAAATTCTGATTCCTTTGGCAGTGCGGGTGCTGACCTTGAATTATTTTGTTCCCATTGTCTGCTAGCATGTTGGAACAACCCGATTTCCCGACCCTCGCACGTGTCATGCGGGTCCAGCCTCGGGCGGACGAGACTCCAGTACCAGGTTTCTCGTGGGAGGACTATGGCGACGTCGAAGACAGCTTGCTCGTCCACGACGCCGACCAAGAAGACGAAGGTGAATGGGGCATCGTCAAGAGTCGAAATCGTACCCGTAAATCTATTCTTTGCCTCCTCTCATATCATTTGGCGTTCTTACAGAGCTACGATGAATAAATCAGGAACCCCACAGCCGACGACGGCGACGACGATGGCTTCCACATCACAGGCCGCGGCGGCGCCAGAGACCATGACCAAGAAGCAACGTCAAAACGCACGCAAGAGGGAGCTTGCCAAGTCCATCAAGGCCGAAGCAGAGACGACGCGATTGGAAGGGCTTGCAAAGCACAAGCGCGAGTTGGAACGACTCCGGATTATCGAGCAATCCCAACAAGGTGGGGGGAAGCGACCAAGCGGTGGTATGCGTGCCACGGTCGACGATCGGGGCAAGTTGGTTTGGGAGTAATTCCGAGGAGACGACGTCAGGACACTGGTAAATTATCTACTAGAACTACACAGCAAGGGACATGACTGGTGGATAATCGTCGCTGAAAACAGGATCATCTCTTAACGAGCCGAGTGATGGTGTAAATGCGTTACAAAAAGAGCTAGTGCTCACGAACGGAGAGGAGCGATGATTGAGTGGGTATGAAGGCACAAGGTAGGAAATTTTCATGTCCGTGCAAAAATGAATTAGCGACAGAAATATATTCTGTAGGGGGATATCATGCTTTGTAAACGCGTGGAGTCAGTGTTTGGAGTGTGGGACCCGGACTACTCGGAAATCTGATACGTGGAATGACTTCCATGGAACGTCAATCCGCGGTCGGGACTGGTTATTTCATCTTAGCCGTCAACGCTCCGTAGAAGGCCCGAGCTTTCCATCCCTGCCACCTCTCGTATCACGGCCAGAACCGAGCCCGGGGACAGCTACACCCGAATCACCGTATCGCCCTCGCGACGATGGTCCGGGTAAATGGAGAGCCATGGGAGGGCCGGCCGGTCCTGGATCCATGGAAACATCCGAGATGCTCGCCGTTGACGACTGCGGGTGTTCGGTCGCCGCTGGTGGTGCATGTCGCAGCACAACATTGCCGGGCCGTTCCATTCGCCTCGTCGAAGAGGAAGCAGCGGTAGGCGCAGACGCCCGCCCGGCAAGCTGGGCGTCTGCGCGTGGCAGTTTTTTGACTGCGCATCAGTGTTGAAGGGGGAAGTGATGGAGGCAAGGGAGAGGGGTGATTGTCTCACTGTGGTGGGAGACTTGGTTTCAGACCCTGATGTTCGTCGGACGTGGGTTGGTCCACCGCCGCCGCCGCCGCCTCCTGGAGGAAGAGGTGGTTGAGGGGTAGTGGCCGGGAGTGTCGCTGTTGTAACCAGGTGAGGGGAGTTTGACGGGTATCGCGGGGGCTTGGGTACGTGATCACCTTGGTATGACGACGATGGGGCAACAGCGGGTGAGTAGACTACTGGCCCCGAAGTTGGGTGCGCGGCGTGGTACGAAATGCTCTCAGAGGGTGGAGCGCCTGGCATATCATGAGACATCGAGTATAAAGGCACGTTGACGGGGCCAGATGGTGCGGGGAAAATGCGCGAGACAACCGCTTCGAGGTGATCTAACCTAGCTTTGAGTTCATCATATTCTGCCCTACTTCGGGATTTCAGGTCATCGTATTCTGCCCGAGTAACGTACTTGTCCCTGAAGGATGGATATGAGTGGCCACTGGCGAAATAGATGCCAAACTGAACATACACGGGCTCCAAGGTGCGCCACTGACACTTTGACTGTTCACCGCGTCGTGTACATGGGCCACACGGTTGTGCCCTGGAAATTTGTTTCAGTATCCTCGAGACCGAGTGAGTTTACAAGTACCGAACCTGTCGCATTTAATTTTGCGCCTTTTACACTCTGAGCACCGCGTGGTCAGGTTCAAGTGCATGGAAACAAAGAGACGTGGGTTAATAAAATTCGCATCAAGAAGTGTGAGCACGAGGTATGACACGGAAAGGACGTACCATTACAACTCAGGGCTTGACGCCTTCGTTTCTTCTTGGCGGGTCCAGGTTGTTCTGTTTCGCCCTCGGGCTCTGAATCAAGGCCTTCGCTTCGCGGATGCATGGTAGGAGGAAGATCCGTTGATCCTGATGGACCAGCATAAACACTGGGAGGTGCATAACCATATGGCGGTGGATTTTGAGCAGGCAGATGGGATTGTGTGGATCCAGAGGGTGGAAGATAGGGGTGGAGCTGTCTTATGGATGGGAGAGAGGGTTGATACGTGGTCGCAGATGGTGCGATGAGACGCGCCTGGGGGTCAGGCGCAGAGGGAGATATCATGGGAGGTGGATTTCGAGGATACTTGCGCCCAGGGATGGGCAGGTGTCTATCCGGGTCCATGGGGAGCAAAATTAGCAAGGCTCGGAGGGGAACAGCGCACGGATAAAAGCGGCAGGGCGGAGTGCACGAACCCAAGAGGCTGTAGTGACTTAAAAGCGTTCCGAGATGATGTGGTTACAGCCCCGATATATAAGCGAACCGAAGTGGGTCAACTTCAATGTTAATAAAGACCGGAAAGCAGAAGGACCGCTCGGGTCTTGCAGGAGAGAAAAGCCGGTCAAATGACATTTTTGATCTGAGCTCACATTCAGGTTCGAATAATAAACTTTACCTTGGCAGCTTCCGGCGAACGGCAAGTTCCAGTGAGATTGACCTGCGGAGTCAGTGCTTCGGGATATATATATATATATATTGGCGATGAGAGACGCACTGCTGGGTAAAGGCACGTCGAATTTCAGTTCCGTAAGAGGTGTGGATTTGGCTTTTGCATGGATTGATCTTCGGTAAGATGGCTCCGTCTATCTCCGGAAAGGACACTGACATCTGTTACAGTTTCCTGTTAGCGCACGGTTGACCGCACTGGTTGGTTTAGAACGGCTCATGCATGTGGTAATATGACTAGAATCCACCTGCCCAACCCAGCCTGCCTTTTTTCGCCCTCTTCTGCGTGCTGTACGCTGTCGTGCCTCGAACATTTTTTTCTCTCCTTGCATCCTTGAACAATTTTTTTCCTACTCACCACACTTCCGAGTGATCGATCTCTTCATATCCGCACACCCGCGATGACCGGATGGCGGCGGTGCGGTACGCCGTTACATCCCGGATCATGGCATTGATCCAAGCAAATCGGATGACACTTACTTCATTCGACCCACTACCCAGTCCAAATGATAGATACATGTAATGCCAATGTTTGCCCATTGCCATCTTCGCTTCCATGCCTTGCGGCCCACTTCCGTTTCGTCCATTTGCCCTACCCTTTGGGCGCATGACACGTAGCCAGCATCATATCAGTACGTGCGTTTGACATGCGGTGAAAAGATCTTTGGCCGTTTCCAAATCCGACTTTGCGCCATGGCACCAGTTGCCGTCCATTCAGTTGTTTATAAGTCAGTATGGTAACCACAGGCACATCGCACAGGCGCTGCGATAATGTCCGACCCATGTTGTCCACGCGTTCACTTGCCTCTTCTGTTGCTACTGCCCTGATTCCTACTTCATCGATATCACTGCTTTTAGTGTACACCTTTCCCGCGCATTAGGAAATACTGCGCATGTCAACCATCCCATTGTCCCCTCGACCGGCAATCTACTCAACTTCACCGAGGTTCGCTGGTTACCCTGTGCTTGTGTAGGAAAAATAGTGCTGTATCCACACGCACTCCACAAGTGACACATCGTGCATTCAGCATGTTGAGCGTCCGATGACGAGCCTACTCGCCTCGTATTATTATTACCCTCTGCTGTTAGCCGCTTCTCCGCAAAAGCCTATCAGGGTTAGACGAAGAGGTTGCCAACCGCTAACTCCTGTTGTCTCTTGATACCGTAATCTCCGTCTTTGAAGCGCAAAAAGAAAGATCCCAGGTAACAGGTCACCAAGTGCATCATGTCACCATTTGCACTCTACTGACCATAGTGCGTCGCCTTCTCTGCACATCGACTAAGTTCAGTCGTCTCTGGAGAAGAGCAGCCTCATAGCGCCCTGATCACTGTCATCTCACACCAAATCACGTCGACGAGCTGGCTGGACTAGCTTCCTTGACTACGTGTCATCCGTAGTTCGCGAAGCTTCGAGATAACGTGTTCATGTTCGTTCAAGACCTTCCTTGGTTGCTCTAATTCATTGGCGGCCCTTGACTTCCCAGGTTCCTCTATCGCCGCCATGGAGATACAAAGTATGTAGTATCCATCCGTGCTGGCCAGGTCTTGTTTATGGCACGTCCCCACTGCCCCTGAGCGGTATTACACCGTGGACACGCTCGTTCCCGGTATCTTTGTCCCCCTGTGCATGGAAACTCTATTGTTTTTACAAGCTGTGGTGCATAGCGGACATGCACTTGAGGCGTGCATCATTCAACGTATGCTGTGCACATAATGGTATTCTTATCTCCTTCCGCAGTATGTTTCCGAAACACGATGGATCTCACGAAACGACGTTTGATATCACTATAACTTACTACTTCCCTACAGCTCCTCCGACCCGAACGGCTGGCGCGCATGATGCGGTTGATCACGATCAACGATGTAATCGATACGTGAAGTTGAAAGAGGAAAGGTGAAAGCGGGCGTAACGTCCGAATCGCTTACACCCTCGCTAATTGGACAAGCGACCGCTGGAAGCACACCTCGGTTAGCTTCTGATTGCCCATACGGACCGGTGGTCGTGTACGCAAAGTTCAAGACGTCTCGCGTATCACGTCATTCATGTATAACTACCGAGCGAAATCCACACAGCAAGTCCTACTATGTATTAACTTGATGCAGAGGGGTCACCGCGATCGGTCAGCTGAACGTGTCGCGTAAGATGTCATCGTTCATAGTATAGGTGCGTCGTTTAAGCGCATAAACTCCGATGAAGGTGGAGTTTCCGCAGATGCTTCGGATGCTCTTGACTAGGGGAATACCTCGTTGCACATATTCTTCAGGACCGTCTGCGGATAGAATCACTGTCACATGAATAGGACAGCGGTTATTTTTGCTCTGACTTGCGATAGTCTGTCGAGAAAAAGAATCGACATACTCAAAATTAATTTTTGTACACCGGCTGTAGCAGTGCCGGCTATTTTTTTATGAACCGTCTATGTAAAGTATAGTTCTCGTCCAATGAACAGTTGACAATGCCGAATCAGTCGAACGAGCCACATCACCCCGAGGCGACCATCACCCGGTAAGCGCTACGTTCCGACTCGTCATGGAACTCAAAACCAGGGTAAACATGAACGCCATCTCGGCGATGCTTCGTAATAAGTTACACGGACAATGCCATGCCCCTTGCCCATATCCGCCATCTGCTTCCTGAAGTGTCCTTATCTGATCCACGAGGATCTTAGCACCACCCGTGTCGACGAATCGTTCCTCGAGAAATTTGCAAATCAAATCCTCGCTGTAAGGCCACGAAGCTGGGGGAAATGTTCCGATCTGTGTCCGCAGCATCGTTTCCCACTTTACCCAGGAAGGCTTGGGCTGGTTTTGGATATTGCCTTTCGGCCGTGTAGACCCCATCCGTGGACGCAAGCATCGCCGAGGCGGATGAGTCAACCCGCGTGTGCATGTGATCCATGACGACAAATAAAATTAAGCCTGCGGTCGGAGCTGGGGAGGAGACATGTTCCCTCCGCTCCGGTATTTGATGAGACAGCGGACCGATGCCAGCTCAAGGTTTGCTCCACCAGCGAAAACCCCTTACTTGGACTGATTTCAGGGCCGTTCATGAGGTACGTGTCCCTTTCCAGTGCCAATCAAAACAGGACTGCGGGTAAAGGGTTGTTGTGTGGGGTACAGTGCACAGCACTGGAGAGCTGATACAGGATCTGATGCGGGCAGGTCGGGATGAAGGTCCCCAAGAAGGATCTGCCGGGCCTGCAACGAGGACGCCGTAACCGCCCACCAATATATTTCCAAGCGATAGTGAATTTTCTCGATACTTTCGAAATGTCCACCGACAGGCTCGGGGAAATCCAAGCCTAACCTTTTTTATCAATTCAATAGCCAAGAATATGAACATGGATGACGCCCCTGGACGGTCACCCATTCGAGAATCGTGCTGTGGAACAGCTCTGAAACAGGTTCCATCCTCAAATGCAGAGCTAACGCCGGGTCACGTCCAACTCTGGGGATCTTCGCTTTCGCTTTCTCAGAATTGCGTTTTTCAGTATCCACTTTGCGGCTTGCTTACCGTTGTCATGCGCGTGTGGCGGATGATAAACCGAACCCTTGGAAGAGCATTCAAATACGTTCGTTACGAGGAAGGGAGATTAGTGACCAAAGAGGGAGACCGACTAGGGTCATCATAGCTATTTGATGGGTCAGATAAACGGCGCAAATGGGTTGATTGCGTAGTGCGTAGGCCACGTTTATTCTTCACGATCATCGGCGCACACGCCGACTGGTGAAACCGTGACGACCAATCAAACGAACTTCTTTGCCCCCACACCATCGTCTATGAGGACCAATGAAGACTGAGAAGAGCTTCCCCCGGACGCAGTCCACGTCAATTTGAACGCTTATCGACGTCCAAGTCCTGGGGAACTCCATTAGCTCATGGGTCTTGATAACGGAACGACAAATATATGTATATCTTACCTAGGCTCGGTGGAAAACTTCACGATTAATTCCTTGATCGTGCCTGCTTGAAATTCCAGATCGAGTGCTCCGTTGTATATGTCTGGAAAAACCTGCGAGTAGGGCAACGTGGGGCGTACTCTCTGCCAAGGAATATCAAGGCGCAAGCCGCCTAAAATCCCAGAATTGCCTGGTCGACGCGCCCGACAGGTGAAAAATAGCAATAGCTTGGCGACGGCGGTGAGTGGTGGGCCGATATAGTCTCCTGGAAAAAAAAAATGAAATGAGACGAAAAGAAAAAGAAGAGAAGATGTGTATCCTTCCTTTCACCAACTCAGTCTGTGTGCGAGGGTAAGAAGATTGACGACTTGCGCAATAATTACAACAGTGGGGGGAAGGAAGACGCTGACCTGAGAAGCCGAATGAAGGCTGAACATCTTTCGGTGAGGCGCCACATCGGTAATAAGAGAACAACCAATTTGAACCACAGGGTGTATCACACATGTATGATGCGTAACCAAGACGCGCTGCGAGCGAACCGGTGGGCCACTTCCTCTGCGAAAGTACATGCATCGGGTTCGACGAATTCGGGTGTGTTCAGGTGGAATGCGGATCCTCTTGGGAAGCTGATAATTTCGGGGCTCTCAATGAAAAGAAGACGACTGACTTCGTGGACTCGTGGATTCGGCAAGTGTGAGGGCCCCACCTTCACGAGCGTGTCACGTCATATATTAGAGATGAAACGAGACAGGTTAAAGCGTGCAAGTGAAGATGCGGACGTGAAGCCCTAAATTTGCATGCTAAACGCCGTCGTTGAAAGTCTTGGAAATTGAATTTGAGTGGGTCATGAAGCAGTCGAACTGAATCCGTTCCATTTCACCGATGAGGCGGAGTGGAAAGCGCTCGGATAATGAACGGATTCCAGAGTTGACCAATGGTAACAAACTAGTCGGAAGTGGATTTCGAACTTCGGCGAGAGAACGATACCCGCGATTCGACCCGTAAACCTATTTCTCATGGAGCAGCGCTGCACTACGCACAGAAACATTACCCTGAGTGCATGACGCAATGAATATGGCACTGGCAGCACCAGAACACGCAGTGGCGTCATGGCCCTGGGCTCTTACACATCTTGACGAGAAATGTCATGATGGGGGAAACGACTCACCAAATTCACTGGTTATTCGGGCGCACATCGATTGCGCATATTGTGATGAGAGTTCCGCGAAGTACGCGGGACCCTGCACATCGAGCATTAGAACATTGACGAACTGACGAGTAATCAAACTGCGCCCTGCGCTGTTGGACCATTAAGCGGCTGCTTAAGACCGATTCGCAATATACACAGGACGTTTCCGAGATCAACACAATCTTCCCTGGTGGTAGTACGTCAACAAACAGCCCTTCTGAGGAGTGGTCATTACCCTTCAGCGGTACCATTGTCACCGTGCTTAATGTTCTATTACAGACTCACTTGTACAGGTTCACCGCACACGACTTCGAAAAACGGAAAATATTTTTGAAAGAATTGGAACATCCAGATATCAGATTTGTATCAAGAGCTGATTAGCCGCTCAATCAATTGGAAGGTAAAGATAAACGGCATGCCCAGTTCCTGCGTTGTCTCTCTTCTCGATGCTTGACCGCGTGGCCGATTGGTTGGCCGTCGAGGTTTTATATATACCATCGCCGGTTCCAGATCGAGTTGGACTGTGGGGAATTGCGTCTTGTTCGTTTCACATTTTATACTTGGTTCACGAGACTGGTCCGTGCGCGTGAACTTGGGTCCTTTTTCACGGCGGAATGAAGCACTTTCTTTTTTTTCCCATCGAAAGTTACACCTAGCAGGTTGATATTTGGGATTCTCCATGGTCGCCTTTCGACAGTCCTACAGGAGATTCTTGAACCTAAAATGCTCAGGGAGAAGGACATCTTTCACCCAAGACCGCCCCGATATCTCAAGAGGTCGTGGCGGCCCGTTTGAAAGAGATATCCAGTGGCCTCGATGGACTAGTATGTATCGAGTGGCAACCTTAGGATAAAGATACAATATGAAGTTGGTGCAACGATTACAGTGTGCAGACGAATACATTTAAATAGGTAATCAATACTAGTGCTCGCTGACGAAGACAGCGGCCATTCCCATGCCAGAACCTACACACATACTCGTCACGAATATTCTCTCGCTCCTCTGCTTGGCGATGTTCATGCCAGTAGCAATTTGACGTGCTCCAGCTGCAAATATGGTAGAATGAGTGAGACAACCTCGATTGTGACGCAGATGACGAAAGCGACGTACTACAACCAAGGGGATGCCCAAAGGCGATGGCGCCACCGTTCACGTTCACTTTGCCATATGGGATTCCAAGCTTGTCAACGCAGTAAACAACTTGTGATGCAAAGGCTTCATTGATTTCGTAAAAGTCCACGTCATATTTGGAGAGGCCAATCTTTTCCAAGACTTTGGGAATGGCGTAGAGAGGGCCCACACCCATGATCCGAGGAGGAACGCCGGTCACTGCGGCAGCAATGTACTTGCCGACGATGGGGAGACCAAGCCGTCTGGCAACCGAACGGCGAGCGAGAACAACCGCAGCAGCGCCGTCGGAGACCTGTGAGGCGTTTCCTAAAAGATATTCGATCAAGTCGCGACCACAAAATTCATTCAATGTCGGCCTACCAGCGTGGGTCGTACCGTCCTTGCTGAAGGCAGCTTTGATCTTGGAAAGACTCTCGGCTGTCACACCACTGCGAATGCCGTCGTCTGCATCCACGACAATCTCGGCGGACTTGTCGGTCTTCGGATCGATCACTTGTACTTTGAGTGGCGCAATCTCATCCTTGAACTTTCCGGCCTTTTGGGCTGCTGCAGCCTTTTGGAAGGACTCTGCGGCGAATTTGTCTTGTTTCTCTCGAGGAATACCAAAATCGGCGGCGACATTCTCGGAAGTGATACCCATCGGTATGAGACAATCCTGTGATTCCTGATTGGAGAGAACGGCGGCCGACCAGTCATCAGGATACGTTCCAGTGCCCCATCCAAACGTCATAGACTCGACACCAGCCCCTGAGAGTAGACCAAAATAAGTAAATGACGGAGGCTGAGCATGCTGGGGTGCTTACCAATCCCAATGTCAATCTGGCCCGCAAGAATTTCGTTGGCGATCTGATTCACAGCAGTGAGGCCCGAGGAGCATTGCCGGTTGACGGTGTTGACCGAAGTGGTATTAGGAATGCCAGCGTGTAGCGCAGCCATTCGGGCTGCGTTGGCGCCACCGCCAGGCGGTAGGACATTACCCACAGCAATGTCCTCGATGAGGGCCGGGTTTACACGTGCTCTGGTGTATGCTGCGCATAATACGCCGGACAGGAGTTC
This sequence comes from Hemileccinum hortonii, assembly GCA_038090055.1. Taxonomy (NCBI): domain Eukaryota; kingdom Fungi; phylum Basidiomycota; class Agaricomycetes; order Boletales; family Boletaceae; genus Hemileccinum; species Hemileccinum hortonii. The sequence goes on along the minus strand of JBBPLZ010000270.1, from coordinate 2,577 downwards.
TTCTGGCCGCGTGTCCTTAAAGCCGCCTTTTTTGCTCTACAGGAAGAGAATAAGCAAAATAGATTGTTGAAGCGAACAACGGGGTACCTTAGTAATTGCTGTCCGGATTGCCGCGATAATCACCACATCGTTATCATGTTTTGCGAGGACCTTTTCTTTTGTGCTGGACATGTTGACTTACGACTCGACGAACTGTAGGGGATGGATGTGAACTTGAACCAAGCACAGCTGGCAGTGTTGCCCAGTTTATACATGGGTGACACTTTCATGTGTTTTACCGACTGCCGGTGCACAGGTCAGTCATATGTTTTCTTGCTTGACATATGTCTGTCACCAACCGCCAACCACAACTCAAGCGATTCTTGATCTTGGATGGGCCACTCTGATTCTCTATGCTAATGGGCCTGTTTCCGTGAGCTTCTCACACTTGCCCCAAACTGAGATATCCCCTCAGATAGCACGGACTATCACCATCAGGTGCGGTAAGGGTGGCCTTCCCTGGGCTGTCAAATGTAGCCGAAAAAGCCGTAGAGTCAGGTCCTTACATCCCCGAGGATAATGCACTCGATGAGTAATCATCACTTTGTGAAACTGAACGTGTTTTTCACTTGTTATATGAAGGTGATGTATGTCCCTCCTCCTCAAGGATGGCTGTGGAACTAAACTATATTGTGAAACATGGGGCCATCACAATAGGCATTCATTAATGTGATGGAGTGACAACCACTGGCCTAAAGCGCTCTATCGGCCCTTCTAGAATCTGGCATATTTGTCGTCCTGTTGATGCGCTCATTTCGAGGAGGTCCTCGTCCATGAACGCCACCTCCCTTACCGCTGTGGGGTGCTTACGGCTACGACGGACATCGAGCGGAGATTCTCAGAGTCATACGCGACCACGCATTGAAATTCAATTCAATCACGGTGCCAGTTGTTGCTTCGAAGACGAAAGAAAAAGGGAAAGCCGTTGTTATCATCAGGAGAGAAACTTTGAAGCTGATCCCACAGTCGTCACTGACGGCGTTAGGAGTGGCCGAGACAATATTGTATTTAGGTGTGTTTTTTTTATCGCCGTTCCGCATTTCTGATGTTATCATCATATCACGTTTGTCTGATAGGGATATTAAAGCCATCCACGTTATTCCGGTACGCACATGGTCTAATCTCGAGGGACGAGGGGTGGTGTTAAGGACCCAGACCGCCCATGTAAACACGGCGACTCTTTTCACATACGTGAGGATAAAATGTTCCTTGTGACCTAAGTACGCGGAAATAACGCTTCCCTGGTAGAGACGTACACTTTTAGCGTCTTAGGGAAAATATTTTGGGCGATCATTCAGGAGTGGAAAAAACTAATTCACTGAGCGCCCACGAGAATTGCAAGGTATGGCTTTGAAATTTCCGTTCATGACCATGGGCCAGGTAAAATGGAAGACATCTTCAACGTCGTTCACAGAAGGACTCTTGATATGCAGCTATTTCATCCAAGGTACCCTCATTCATTGACTAGAGACTATGATTCATGATCATCTTCAAAATGGATTAACAGGCCAGTACGGATTATGCTAAGGTGATGCCCGGCGGCCACCCACGCATCCCTGATGAACCCGTTTCGGGAAGCCGCATGACTGATGCATATCACACGCTGGCCGAGTTAGCAAGAAAGTCCAGAACATTAACAACTTGCGGATGCAATAACCGCTGCCGTACTACTCAGGTCCAGACAACGAGAAGATTCTTTTTGAATGGGGGGCATGGGAATAGATAAGGGAGGTCCGCTTGCTCGGTCGTTCTTTCGTTGTGGCTGACTGGGTTCGTGATGCTTTTTCAGGTGTCAGTATGTCAGGCGCACGTACTAGTTTGTGAGAGAAGTGCGCGATACGTGACTCGTCAGCTAAAACTCGAAGACCGAGGGGAGATGCCAGAGGTACTAAGAAACGGTTGTTTCTTGTGACGCTGAAGGTTACGCCCATACTATGAGCCATGCCATCAGAGAGGCCGCCGTGAAAGAGATTTCGAAAGAGGATGTCGCATCAACTGCCATAATCGCCTTTGTCACGGTCTAGATATTTACAATGCTCGACACGAACTCAACTCCCGTCAGCCTACAACGTGCAAAGTTTGTTCGTCAACATCATCCTGAATCTTCTGTGCCAGTGGTCCCAGTTTAAAGAGCTGGCCATATCCTATGATAAAACTTGATGTGGATGTTTGACTCTCCCCTCGAACACCGGACAAAGGTTTGAGGCCCACGCTGCGAGGTGAGACAACCATATCCCTACGAGGGGGCAGTTGATAACTGTTGGGTGCAGTGTACACTTTGAATGTGGCTTTCGTCGGCTCGCACACCCCAACGTCAAGTCGCCACAGACCAATCGACCAAATCCCTGACCCTCATCTCGAGCTCAGTACCGCCTCCTCAACCTACGCGAGCCAGACTATATAATAGAAACCAACTTGGGCAGGAGATTTTACCGGGTGACTGTTGATCGACATTTCTGTCTTTGTATGACGTTTCGCTGGATCATCTATCTACAGATAAGCACTAGGAAGTGCGATGATTGTCCCGAGGGCCGGTTT